>JAPKLW010000852.1:136115-150575 GCA_026898455.1 Plectranthus barbatus
CCCCCCCAGTTTGCTATCACAGAAAGTGGGAAATATGAAAAAAGAGAAAACCAGAGAAAGATGAACGGATTATCGTCGGCGTATCCTAGCGCCGCTAGTGTCTATGTACCCCTCAAATGCAACCTGTTGTGAATTGAAGCGTGAACAAAAATACAAAGTATGACAATTACAATTGGTGGAGTAGGGGTATTTATAGGGAGACATTCCTAAACATATAAGGAATATAAAACCTAGATATGTTAAGATATATCTAAATCTAAATCTATATAAAATAGATTTATTCCTATCCAAATAAATTTATCTTTGTTTTTACATATCTATCCAACTCGATCACAACCCTTTCCTTTAATTAGTAATTCTTTTTCTTTAATTTTGAAGGGTTAATTTGATTTTTGTGCAACAATCTGTCGTTTCTTCGGTTGGCAGAATTCAGTAGAAATGTTGGCTGAGAGAACTAAGATGAACGCTGCCATAACCATTTGGATTGGATTTCGATGGTGTAAGAATTCTGCAGAATAACTGCAGTTTCTATTTAAGTACAATAGGTAAGATTTTATAATTATGAAGAAATGAATTTGATTGATTAATTCTTAGGAAGCATGAAGCTTTGGAGTTACTAGTAAATTGAGCTTGTGTATTTTGAAGGCTTTGATTGATGATGATGATGGGGCAGTGTATTTATAATTATTGCATGCTAAAAAATGTAAATGCATTGCACTTGAAATGCTAGATTGCTGATTTATGTAGTATTCAATGCATCAGCATATCCTTGTTGCAATAGTTTTTACGAAATTTCAAAAGATTTGTGTCATCTTCTTTGTTAGTGTTACTTTTCAATCCCCATGCATTTTCTTGTCATGGATGACAGACACAGAGCAATGAGAAGAGGGAAAAAAGGAGGTATACGTAATATCCTAGAAATAAATTAAATCATAAATTGTTAAATAAATTTTATTTAACAATAAAGGTTTGGAAGAATACAATTATATTTTCCTACCACATGACTAATGCATGAATTAAAAAAATTGACATGGGAAAATAGAGGAAAATAAGAGGGAATTTCATAAATTTCAAATATCAAAAGATCTGCAAAATTTTCACCCACATGCTACATTTACCTAGCACCTACGTGCAAACTTAAGATAGAATATGGCGTAAGAAATTTCAGAGAGAGAGACAAGATTTCAATTCAGAGATATCACCTAAGGATTTCTACACATGCCTAGCCTAAGAAGAAATAAAGAGGAAGACTAGAAATTAATGAAGTCAAGCTTCTGCCATTCTATATAACTCTGCACAAAAACCATATCAAACTGCACCTGTTCATCACTATTTTACGACCATATCCTGACAAATTTCCGATGTACCACCACCACCCACTCGAAGCCTGTACTACGTAGTTTACACAGCAACTGAGATCACCCAATTCCGTCGTGAAACGAAGAAGTTATCGCCGTCCAAAGTTGTTGCGACGGTAAGTCGGAGTTTCCGCAGCAATATTCATAACTCGTTAAATTAACGACGAAACTTAGATTTGTTTACATATTCGTGTTCTTCGTGAAAGCAGGAACATTTTGAAACCAATCCCCAGCCGACCCACTCACCGGAGCGTCGCCGCCGCCGCCGAGAAAGAATCAGCGAGGTGAGCTTTGTCTCTCCTATTTCTCAGCTGATATTTCAGTTTTCCGGCGAGTATATGGTGCATTCATGGTCATGGGTCGATATAGAGTAGGATAGGATAGGTGACGGAGGTCGGAGGAGACTGGGATAATCGAAAAAGCTCGCGCATGTCGCGCGAACTCCAGCCGCGTAAAAGCTGCTGCTGAACAGTGCCCGCGTTGATCAACGCTAGGGCTGTCGATCGACATGCCTGTGTCGATCGACGCTGTGGCTGTTGATTGATAGGGCCGACGTCGATCGACATCATGGCTGTCGATAGACACAGACGATGTTTCAACCCTATTTCGCGTATTTTGCCCGTTTTTGTCCAATTCAATTTATTTTCGATGCATGAACTTATATATGTTTATTATTATGTTTCATGCACGAGTTTATGCAAAAAGAATTAATTTCCAACGCCGGATTTTGATTATGTTGAATAATGTACGGTTAATTTGCATATTTAATATAACCTGTTAAATCATGCAATTCGATAAACTGTAACTGAGTTTATTGTTGCTGAATTTCATACATGTCTTGATATTCGAGGAAAGTATGTCCAAATGTCGGGTTTGTCAGTCCAGTCCAGTCAATAGAGCCAAAAACTTGGAATCCTAACACGTCAACTAGATACTAACTATTTAACAGTTAGACTATACGTTCTAACGTATTCTTATGTCGTATTGATGTTTGAAGGAAACACAAGGAATCACCGAAGCTCATCAACTCTATAAATTCATCTCAAATTCGTACTCTCTTTGAAATGTGGGGATTATTTCGGTAAAAATCCAAAAATTCCCTTTTCGAGCTGTAAGCTCATTTTTCTAAAATGTGTAATAAAATTTTTTTGTTTTAAAATTGATTGTCTATGCCAAATGTTTTTGTGATGTCATATCTGTACCTCTGGTTGATTAAACTCCCGGAGAGATAATTAATGAGGTATGAACCAGGCACCAAGGCTCGCGCTAAACCTTATTAATATTAAAGAGGATTGCTATCCTATGAACGTCGGAGCCACTAGCTCCATAATTTTCAGGTCCCTTAGCTGGAGTGCTGACACCTCAAGGTGTGACAAGGAGAGGTACGGGGTACCTTTAAAATCGATCGGGTCTCACAGGTACGCCCTTAGATCAGTGCACTAATTGATGACAGTGAGAGTGGATCACACCATTCTCAGTTGTTCATCGTAACTCGGAATTAGGCCAACTTCCAGTTACAAAACGGTAAAACAGATATGATTTCATACTATAAAATTTGCCTGCAGTGAAAATATAAATGTTTTTGGTATTCACGGTATTTTCAACATAAGCCATGAATTACCGGTGTGTATGGCATAGCTTTCATACTTATAAATGTACGTTTTCGGGCATGTTTCCACAGGGTACATTAGTACTCAGCCCCTCGCATTATTTCTAAAATGTGTAGGTTAAAAAGGCCAGAACGAGGAAGAGGAGGTGTGAAGGCGCTGAAGCGGTGGTTATCTGATACAAATAAGAGCAAGATCCTGAGATATGCATCTTCATATGCATATCTCCTCTACGTAACTTTCCGCTGCAATGAACCTCTGAAAATTATAATTTCTTTCCCTCTTGTTAAATTTGATAATTTACCCTAATTATGTAATAACTTCTTGGAGATTATTTCTTTCTGTTGTATTATTACTATTTTATGAATGCGTTGGGTTACAATTGTTTCCGTTCATTTTATTCATACAAAAAATTGAAGTTTTTCTTATTAAATTGACCCACGCCACTGTAGCGTTCCCAAACAATTCAGAAGGGAAAATCGGGGCGCTACGAAAGTGGTATCAGAGCTTCCGATTTCTTGCGCTCTGGTATCTAAGACTTTTTTTGATTCAGAAGTTGATAGATAAAAGGTAATCACTTCGCGCGTCACACTCCTTTCTCACCGGCTTAACCTACAAGGTAACATTTTGACTAAATGCTTGCAAAACGTTTTGATAATGCATGATGTTATCACAATTTCACCTGAAACATGGTAAACGAATTGAACTTTTAAGTTCATTTGATCGATTGTTGAAAATATTGCAAGAGAAATGTACTGTCATCCGGCTTAGCATTTACAATTTTGCTAAGGCTAGTGATTAATATGTTGTTTAAGCTTAGCGTTGGAGTTTATTTCCGCTAGTGCTATATACGAATTAATTATTCAGCGTTGATTCTATTCTGCCAAACATTGTCATGTAACGTGATCATAAAACGTTTATTTCTAAAAGAATACATCATTGCAATTTATCAATATAAAAGTCACCTTTTAATATGCAAGCAATATCAATTATGCGTTATTATTTGAGATAATATAGAGTATGATTTGAGCTTACTAATTCCAAAAATGTAATGATAGTCTCCTAGGCTAAATAGGGATAAACCAGGTTTTGGCTACTGACTGGGTCAAACAGCTCGCGGAGAGTTGTTTATGTTACAGGTTGATCGTTTTAGGAGGACTTATCGTTCTTTCATCGGATATATGGTCGTCAGTATAACTTGTGTGCAGAAAGCACGCGGCGAGACTAGCAGTTACCGTCAGACTCGAGTGGAGTTAGTATGTCAGCACAAGGATCTCAACAACCCTCGGCATAGTGTACCGGAGGACTGTAGTTCCACTGGGACACGTAGTGGGATGAGTCGGACGTCGAGCCAACCTCGACGGAGTCATGGGCGGGTGACATGCATCATATTTACTGCTTTGATTTTATTAGTACTGACAGTCTACTTGATATGACAGATGGATCCTTACGACGCCAGATTTGTGCATTTTCGGGCTCACCCTCATTTCACTGAGGAGGGACTAGCCCTTACACTGTTGGCATACCTCTCAGAGTGGGAGACAGTGGAGGCTTTAGAAGTTGGGGGATACGAGGCGATGGATTGGGTCGTGGAGTTAGTACCTGATCGATGGACCCGATGGGTCCGACAGACTGCCTTCTTTTATTGCTATAAGAGGGCAGATACCAGAGAGTGGATCGGGATGTTCTGACCCTTCATGGACGAGCTGATTGGCCAGATACTTAGTACAGGCAGCCCACCTCCTGGGCCATTGATCGATATCCCGACACCACTGGTGTTAGATCCACTGCCATTTCAGGTGAGGGCACCTGTTCCACCACCACAACTGCCGTTGGGACCATTCCCAACCCTACCATACCCAGAGCTACTACCGCCGCACCCCTTCGATGGGCCACTTGGTGCTATTCCCCACCCAGTACAGGCACCCGACCTGTACGCCTTTGCAGATCATATTGATGAGCCACCTGTGTCGGAGCTCGTACCAGCACCACAAGCACCGATTGCACCATATTCGTGGGAGCAGGAGGTGGATCAGGTGATTCCATATCCAGTTGCAGAGCCTGATGATGTTGCGTCAGCATATTACCCCGGTGATTATAAGGGACAGGGAGCTGACGGGGTAGTTTACGCACCCATGGGGGACGAGGAGGACGATTACCTCATGGATTATTTATATTTATGATGGGAACAGTATGATTATCACAGATGTCTGTATATATATGGATACACTCTGACGATGCTACTTATGTAGACTTTTGTAGGTAGGCGAGTAACTGGGACACCTATCGTATTGGGACAAATCACACTTTTCCATTATGTGCTATCCCAGATCGGACTTCGATTGGCGCTATCATCGGATTATCGTCATCTAGTCTGATGCTTTCGTGGAACCAGTCACTGTTATTAGCCTAACTAACTGATTATGCTGATCGTAGTTTTATTATGACTTGATGATTGCTTCATGTTTTATCATTCTGTTATATGTTGTTATTGATAGTTGTTGAAACTTGCTTGCCTAAGATACGTATAATCTAGGCTAGTTACTAATTTATTATAGATGAAAATCATCATTAATAATGAAGAACGGTGTTTGCAGCATGTCCGCAAACATTGAAATTTTTTGACGTGGTAGAGGAAGAGGTCGAGGCCGTGGACGTGGCCGAGGAAGAGGTCGGGGAAGAGTAAATCCACCAGATGATTATGACACCCCGACGTTCGTCGATATTCCGTATCTGGAAGCTGTGCCAGGCTTTGAAGCGCAATCTGTTGGGGATAGTGTATCGGTCAGAGAACCCCCAGAACAGCTACCGAGGCCCAAACCAGCCCAGCTTCCTACGTCTTTTATGTTGGTTGAAACCTTCAGAAAATAGCATCCACCAACTTTCAATGGAGCCGGAGACCCTTCCGAGGCCGAGGAATGGGTCCGCGCACTTGAAAAGATATTTCGGCACATGCAGTGCTCAGAGGCAGATAAACTTAACTGCATGACACTCCAGCTAGTGGGTCGAGCTGATAGATGGTGGGAGACGTATTCCAAAGCTCTCACGCTGGAGGAAACTCAACAGCTAACTTGGGAAGGTTTTAAACAGGCACTGTATCAGAAATACGTGCCAAAACAGTACAGAAAGGACAAGGAGATTGAATTCTTCTTGCTCGATCAGGGGAATATGACTGTAGGAGAATACGATCTGAAGTTTTGTGATCTAATCCAACATGCAACTAGGCAAGTGGATACGCCGGAAAAGTTAGCGGAAAAGTTTAGAGAGGGGTTGAGGGAAGAGATCAGAACCCATCTCTCCACTTTTCCAGGTTTGAACTATCAGGAGTCACTAAAAATGGCGCTCGATGTCGAGGCCGCGGGAACAAAAAAGAAGTTGCCACAGTGGGTTATGCAGGAGTTGAGCTTGATGCCAACTGGCCAGAAAAGGAAATGGGAGGAACCACAGCGATCCAACAACCAAGGGTCCGGAAACCAGAAGAGGCAGGACCAAAGAGACAATCTTTTCCAGCCGCGCCGCAATAATGATCAAACCTATCGTAGGTTTGAGGCGCCAGCTGCTCCAAGGAATGATTATAGAGGCACGATGACCCCGCAGTGTAATAGATATGGGAAAAGACACTATGGGAGGTGCCTGACAACAGGCAACCAATGTTTTAACTGCGGAGTCGCAGGATATTTTGCTAGACATTGTCCTACAGCCCAATTTAGAGCGGGGGATAGACAGAATGCCCCTAGGCCTACCAACCAGCAACTTCAGGCAATCCTGGGAGCTCGTCAACCGCAAGGAGAAACAAGGAGGAACAGGAGAAGGAACAGGAAAGAAAGGCAATTACCGACTCGTCAAAACAATGAGGAACAACAAGCAAACGAACCACCACCCCGTGGAGTCAGGGCCTATGCAATTCATGGTAATAGAGATGAAGGAAACTTGGCAGGTATGGGCATTATCAATAACGTACCTGTCATAGTGTTATTCGATACGGGAGCATCCCATTCTTTCATATCATCAACATGCATTGATGCATTACAACTTAAGGTAGAAAGAGGTAGACAAGAACTGAGGATAGCTATGCCTTCAGGAGATATGACTACCACTACCTTAGTTTGTCGCGATTTGGAAATCCAAATAAGTAATCATAAATTAATTATAACCAAACTAAACGTCCTAGATCTACACGATGTGGACGTGATTGTCGGAATGGATTGGTTGTCAGAACACAAATCTACGATTTTGTGTAGAGAACGAAAAGTTGTTCTTTCCCAACCAAATGGAGAAGAAACCTGTCTGTATGGATTCAAGAGAAACCAAAGAGTACCTGTAATATCAGTACTCCAAGCCATAAAACTGATACGAAGACCTGAAAATCAGGCATTTCTGGTTTACTTAGAAAAGAAAGAAAAACCAGAAATTTCAGTTAATGATGTACCAGTAATTAGGGAATTTGAAGACGTCTTTCCAGAAGAATTGCCAGGCTTGCCACCACATAGGCAAGTGGAATTCGTGATCGACCTGGAACCAGGAGCAGCACCAATTTCCAAGGCACCCTATCGAATGGCACCAAAGGAAATGCAAGAGCTGAAGGTACAACTACAAGAACTTTTAGACTTTGGATACATAAGGCCAAGTGTATCACCTTGGGGAGCCCCAGTCTTGTTCGTGAAGAAGAAGGATGGATCGATGAGGATGTGCATCGACTATAGGGAATTGAATAAGCTGACTCTGAAGAATAGATATCCCCTACCCAGGATTGATGATTTGTTCAATAAATTGAAAAGAGCCAGTGTATTCTCGAAAATAGATCTTCGATCAGGATATCACCAACTGAAGATTCGGAAGGGAGATATACCAAAGACAGCTTTCAGAACAAGGTACGGTCACTACGAGTTCATGGTAATGCCATTTGGACTCACAAATGCCCCAACTGTGTTCATGGATTTGATGAATAGGGTGTTTCACCCTTATCTAGACAATTTTGTCTTAGTATTCATCGACGATATCCTTGTTTACTCCAAGGACGAGGGAGAACACGAGCAACACTTGAGAACCGTTCTACAAACACTCAGGAATGAAAAGTTATACGCCAAATTCAGCAAATGTGAATTCTGGCTTAAAGAAGTGACTTTCCTTGGTCACATTGTGTCAGCTGAAGGAATCAAGGTGGACCCTGCCAAGATACAGACGGTGATATAGTGGAAGTCACCCACTACACCGAATGAAATTCGAAGTTTTCTCAGATTAGCAAGTTATTACTGAAAATTCATAGAAGGTTTCTCAAAAATAGCGAAACTGATGACACGACTGCTATAGAAAGGAATTAAGTTCGAATGGACAAAAGAATGTGAGGAGAGCTTCCAAAAGCTAAAAGAATGTCTGGCGACAGCACAAGTTTTGGCAGTTACAGAAGCAGAAAAAATTATGAGGTATACACAGATGCCTCTAAGAATGGACTTGGCTACTTATTGATGCAAGATGGCAAAGTGATAGCCTATGCATCAAGACTAGGGTTGGGTCGGTAAGGTATACCGGAATTTTTTCATCATACCGTATACCTTACCGAAATTTAAGGTATGAAAAAAATGATACTGTTACCGTACCGAAATTTTCGGTATACCGAAGTTCAATATACCATTTTTTCGGTATGGCATAAATGGCATACCTTTACCATACCATTTTTCGGTATTTTCGGTATACCATACCGTACCGTTCCATAATTATATTTATTTTATATTTTTGTTTAATGGGTTGAATTAGTTTTTTATTTATTATATTTAATTTCTATGGTTTAAGTATTTATTTAATATATTTTATTTTTTAAAAAGAGTTTAGATATATTTTAGTCGTATTATTTACAAAGAATGAAATTTTTAATTAGTATATTAACTATTTTATTTTAAAATAAAAATAAAAATTAATAAAAATAATATTATATTTTCGGTACGGTATATATCGGTATACCGTAAATATTGGGAAATGTATACCGTTACCATACCGAAAATTTTCTGTACGGTACGAAAATTACGGTATACCAAAAACTTGATAATTTCGGTATTTTTTCGGTAAGGTATTCACGGTATTTCGGTAATTCGATATTTTTCCCCATCCTTAATCAAGACAACTTCGATCGCAATAGTTGAACTACCCAACGCACGATCTGGAGCTAGCAGCAGTGGTTCACGCTCTCAAAATCTGGAGACATCACCTAAATGGTGTGAAATGTGCCATATTCACGGATCACAAGAGCTTGAAATATTTTTTTCAGCAGAAGAACCTGAATATGAGACAGAGACGATGGTTGGAACTAGTCAATGACTACGATCTAACAATCAATTATCACCCCGGCAAGGCAAACTCAGTGGCTGACGCCTTAAGCCGAAAAGGTGCGGCACAATTGGAATCTTTAATCACTGAGGAACAACTGATCAAGGACTTTGAAAGACTACACCTGGAAATTGTCTCACCTTCGATGAGAGAAAGGTGTGAAATTGCAGCTTTAAGTGTTGTGCCAGATTTGAGGAGAAGGATTATTGAGGCACAACGGAAGGATGACGAATCTGAGAAGCTTCGTCAGAAAATCAGGATGGAAAAAGCCAAAGATTATAGTGAGGCACCTGATAACGCACTAATGCACAGAGATAGGATTCTTGTGCCAAACAGTACAGAGCTCAGGAACGAGATTATGAGCGAGGCTCATGACATGCCGTATACAGCCCATCCGGGTAGCACTAAAATGTACCAGGATCTGAAAAGAAGCTTTTGGTGGGACGGCATGAAGAACGATGTGGCCATGTATGTTGAGAAATGTTTGGCATGTCAACAAGTAAAAGCGTTACATCAACGGTCATATGGGAAATTGAAACCGTTAGATGTTCCGGAATGGAAATGGGAGCATATAGCCATGGACTTTGTCACAGGCTTACCGTGATCCCAGAAAAGTAACGATGCTATTTGGGTGATCGTAGATCGTCTAACGAAGAGTGCTCATTTCTTGCCAATCCGAATAACACACAGATCGGACAAACTAGCACAACAATATGTCAGGGAGATAGTCAGGTTGGAGTACCAGTAACTATTACCTCTGATCGGGATGCGAGGTTTACGTCCAGATTCTGGACTAGTCTGCAAAAGGAACTGGGAACCCGTCTAAATTTCAGTACGGCTTTTCACCCGCAGACTGATGGCCAATCAGAGAGGACTATTCAAACCCTCGAAGATATGTTGAGAACGGTCGTTTTGGACCGAAGAGGAGGTTGGGAGCCAATTTTACCGCTGATTGAGTTTGCTTATAACAACAGTTATCAGGCGACCATCGGCATGGCTCCGTATGAAGCTTTATATGTGAGAAAGTGTCGATCTCCACTTTACTGGGATGAAGTAGGAGAAAGGAAAATACTTGGGCCAGATGCTATTGGTGAAATGATTGAAATTGTCAGACAGATAAGGGAAAGAATAAAAGAGGCTCAGAGTAGACAAAAGTTATACGCAAATACCAGAAGGACTGAACTGCAGTTCGAGGTTGGAGACAAAGTGTTCTTAAAAGTCTCACCGTAGAAAGGCATTATCAGGTTCGGTGTAAAAGGTAAACTACGACCTCGATTCATAGGTCCCTACAAAATTCTAGAGTGAATAGGACAAGTCGCTTATTGCTTGGCTTTACCACCAAATCTGGAAAACGTACACAATGTTTTTCATGTATCACAATTGAGGAAGTATGTATACGATCCAAGTCACGTGATACGACAGGAAGAAGTCATTCTAAACCCAGATTTACGTTATGAGGAAGAACCAATAGCAATACTGGACAAGAAGTCCCAGGAGTTGAGGACAAAATCTATTCCACTAGTGAAAGTCCTATGGAATCACCACGGTCAAGAAGAAGCTACGTGGGAACTTGAGGATAAAATGAAAGAAAAATATCCTGAATTATTTGAAAACCCCTAGCAAATTTCAGGGACAAAATTTTTTTTTAGGTGTGGTGAATGTAATATCCTAGAAATAAATTAAACCTTAAATTGTTAAATAAATTTTATTTAACAATAAAGGTTTGGAAGAATACAAATATATTTTCCTACCACATGACTATTACATGAATTAAAAAAAATGACGTGGGAAAATAGAGGAAAATAAGAGGGAAATTCATAAATTGCAAATATCAAAAGATATACAAAATTTTCACCCACATGCTACATTTACCTAGCACATATGTGCAAACTTAAGATAGAATATGGCGTAAGAAATTTCAGAGAGAGAGACAAGATTTTAATTCAGAGATATCACCTAAGGATTTCTACACATGCCTAGCCTAAAAAGAAATAAAGAGGAAGACTAGAAATTAATGAAGTCAAGCTTCAGCCATCTATATAACTCTGCACAAAAACCATTTCAAACTGCACTTGTTCATCACTATTTTACGACCATATCCTGGCAAATTTCCGACATACCACCACCACCCACTCGAAGCCTGTACTACGTAGTTTACACAGCAACTGAGATCACCCAATTCCGTCGTGAAACGAAGAAGTTATCGCCGTCCAAAGTTGCTGCGACGGTAAGTCGGAGTTTCCGTAGCAATATTCATAACTCGTTAAATTGACGATGAAACTTAGATTTGTTTACATATTCATGTTCCTCGTGAAAGCAGGAACATTTTGACACCGATCCCAGGCCGACCCACTCACCAGAGCGCCGCCGCCGCCGCAGCTGAGAAAGAATCAGCGAGGTGAGCTTCATCTCTCCTTTTTCTCAACTGATATTTCAGTTTTCCAGCGAGTATATGGTGCATTCATGGTCATGGGTTGATATAGAGTCGGATAGGATAGGTGACGGGGGTCGGAGGAGACTGGGATCGCCGGAAAAGCTCGCGCATGTCGCGCGAACTCCGGCCGCGTAAAAGCTGCTGCTGAACAGCACCCGCGTCGATCGACGTGCCTGTGTTGATTGACGATGTGGTTGTCGATCGGTTGGGCTGACGTTGATCGACGACGTGGCTGTCGATCGACGCAGACAACATTTCAACCCTATTTCGCGTATTTTGCCCGTTTTTGGTCTGATTTGATTTATTTTCGATGCATGAAGTTATATATGTCTATTATTATGTTTCATGCACGAGTTTATGCAAAAAGAATTAATTTCCAACGTCGGATTTTGATTATATTGAATAATGTACGGTTAATTTGCATATTTAATATAACCTGTTAAATCATGCAATTTGATAAACTGTAACTGAGTTTATTGTTGTTGAATTTCATACGTGCCTTGATATACGAGGAAAGTATGTCCAAATGTCTGGTTTGTCAGTCCAGTCCAGTCCAGTCAGTAGTGCCAAAAACCTGGAATCCTAACATGTCAACTAGATACTAACTATTTAACAGTTAGACTATACGTTCTAACGTATTGTTATGTCGTATTGATGTTTGAAGGAAACACAAGGAATCACCGAAGCTCATCAACTCTATAAATTCATCTCAAATTCGTACGCTCTTTGAAAGGTGGGGACTATTTCGGTAAAAATCCAAAAATTCCCTTTTTGAGTTGTAAGCTCATTTTTCTAAAATGTGTAATAAAATGTTTTTGTTTTAAAATTGATTGTCTATGCCAAATGTTTTTGTGATGTCATATATGTACCTCTGGTTGATTAAACTCCCGGAGAGATAATTAATTAGGTATGAACCGGGCACCAAGGCTCAGGCTAAACCTTATTAATATTAAAGAGGATTGCTATCCTATGAACGTCGAGCCACTAGCTCCGTAATTCTCAGGTCCCTCAGCTGGAGTGCTGACACCTCAAGGTGTGACAAGGAGAGGTACGGGGTACCTTTAAAATCGATCGGGTCTCACGGGTACGCCCTGAGATCAGTGCACTAATTGATGACAGTGAGAGTGGATCACACCATTCTCAACTGTTCATCGTAACTCGGAAGTAGGCCAACTTCCAGTTACAAAACGGTAAAACAGATATGATTTCATACTATAAAATTTGTCTGCAGGGAAAATATAAATGTTTTTGGTATTCACGGAATACCAAGGTATTTTCAACAAAACCCGTGAATTATCGGTGTGTGTGGCATAGCTTTCATACTTATAAATGTACGTTTTCGGGCATGTTTCCACAGGGTACATTAGTACTCAGCCCCTCGCATTATTTCTAAAATGTGTAGGTTAAAAAGGCCAGAACGAGGAAGAGGAGGTGTGAATGCGCTGAAGCGGTGATTATCTGATACAAATAAGAGCAAGATCCTGAGATATGCATATCTCCTCTACGTAACTTTCCGCTGTAATGAACCTCTAAAAATTATAATTTCTTTCCCTCTTGTTAAATTTGAGAATTTACCCTAATTATGTAATAACTTCTTGGAGATTATTTCTTTCTATTGTATTATTACTATTTTATGAATGTGTTGGGTTACAATTGTTTCCGTTCATTTTATTCATACAAACAGTTGAAGTTTTTCTTGTTAAATTGTCCCACGCCACTGTAGCGTTCCCAAACAATTCAGAAGGGAAAATCGGGGCGCTATAGAAGGCTCAAGTGGTGACATCTTACTCTTAGGGTTTGGTGTTAAAGGGTAGGAGATGAGTTCGATTCCTCCTACCAACAACCTTCTAGGTTTTGTAGAAGGAGATGTGGTTGGGGTGCATCGGACTGCATGCCCTGACATCGGTCCCGAGGGAGATGTTACAATATAGTCTAGAGAGATGCTTAATTTATTTTCTGATCTTCATTATTTCATTTGGGAACAAGTAAACGATCGCAGTTGGAGATTTATGGAGACTTAATTTAATATATTATCTATGTTTTTAAAAAAATGGATAAAATGATGCATATAATGTGAAGAGAAAGTTCTCAAATTTTAGCTGGAAAGGAGAAGATTATTTTATAGAAATGATTATTTCTTTTAACAATCAAAAGTGACTGTAATTCTGTAAACGCGTGGGAAGAAATATAGTCTGTCATATTTGATGAAAACTATATAGATGGACAATTTGGTGTGAAAAAGAAAAGGTTGGAAAAATTAAAGACAAAAGGTGTATTTTATATTCTAAATTATTAGTTTTTTTCAAATTTAAACATAAAAATATAAGTTGCTCATTTGAATTTCCAACAATATATTTAGCTTTCCGTTGATAATTTGGGTATATTTGAATAGTTTTAAATAATTTGAATATTTATTTATACATTTCAATAATTTATGTTAAAAAGATGTGGATAATATTTGTGATATAATGGAACATTTTACCAAAAATAAAATAAAACTTAATTTTCATTTTATTTCTCATACTCCATTTTTGAGAAGTATTTTTACATGTTGACAAATTAGAAAACTTATCCCAACTTTTTTAGATTATAAAACTGTTGGGAAAATTATCAAAGTTTCCCTTCCCCAGTTGATAGCTTAGATCTTTGATTTGGTGTTTAAGTGTTTTGGTGGATCAAATCCTAAGTCCAATCAGCGTCAGTGTTGTCTCTAGATAGCTCTAGTTCTCAAAATGTAAAG
>JAPKLW010000852.1:174865-190631 GCA_026898455.1 Plectranthus barbatus
TTTTTTTTTTTTTTGTTTGTTCCAAATTATTGTCTTCTTTTTTAAAATAAAAAATTAATGCACATTTATTAATAAAATATTAATTTCCTCTATTTTTATTCGCATTGGTATTTATGATATTTTCAAATCAAACAATTATTTTGGGATGGACGTACTACATAATAAAATTAAACAAACCTTCAACAATATATATATATATATATATATATATATAAATATGATTATATACTAATCCATTTTCATATGCTAACATGCTAACTAAGAAATGCATTTGTCATAACTGAAAAATGCAGCAAAGAAATGCATCATTTTTACTGCATAATTGATGCACTGACCATTTTATATGCGAAATTGGTGCATCTTTTATCAAAAGCTAAATACAATAATATTTTATACGTGGATTTGGTGTATTTTTTAAAAATGCATCAATCCTATATAAAAAATACTCCTTGGCAGCTACATTTTTTCCATTATATAATGCATTTTCAGTTCTGGACAAGTGCATTTTATAGTTAGTATTATGTTATTATTTAAAAATGTGTTATTATATAATTAATACCCTATATATATATATATATATCAATTGAATAAACCCACAGTTTTTGTAATTGTAGCAATTGCCTCATCAATTGCTCACGAGTTTGAAATGACAGTATTAATACTATTGGTCGATCCCACCAGGATTTAATGGGGGTTGGACCACGGGAATATCATTATAATATTTAATAACTGTTTTGAAAAAAAAAAAAGAAAAAACCAGTGGCAGTTTCCACAAATCCAAGGGGTTTGAATCCTGTAGTACATTGCATCTGTTGAGCAACAAAGTTTTGTAGTAAATTAAAATTTTGTACTTTTTTAGCAGTTTAGTCCCTTATTTTTATAAGAATCTTTTATAGGCTCATTAACTTTATTATTTTTTGTTTTGGTATGATCTATGTTAAATTTTAACTTTGCTCACCAAATCTAATGCTTCAAAATAGATCTACCCTACTTAAATAGAAATAAGATATTTTCAATATTATTTGAACTATAATTAGTTTATTATAAATAAAACATTTAATCATTACTCTTCAAAAAAATTATAGATGATTGAATAACAATTTTATTGGAGTTCACATCAAATTTGATCCAAAACTTTCATAAGCGCAGCTCAAGCACCTTCTCCGAGACCATCACTGAAGGGGCCCACCGTTGCAAGCTCGGTAGGAGGACCTCAAGGACCAAACCTCCAACTCAAACATAACAGAGCGACCTTTATCATAGACAAACAATCTATCCTGAAAGTTTGTGGATGTGGGGCCCAATAATTAACTCAGACCCTGTGAAGTCCTTTAGCCAATCTCCACGATTCATTCCAACCCCTCACAATAGAGTGCATCAAGTGTCATAGTGCCCACACCATTATTAGCAAGGGGGTATCAGTATCCGGCGAGAAACCACCATGGTTTCTCTTATTCACATCCAGAGGCAGTCGAGCTACCCCCACCGGGTTTCGAGGTATAAAATGGAGAAGTAGTGGAGAAAAAGAAGAACAACCTCCATGATCTGTTGGCTAAATTCATCAAGACTTCATATTAACGATTTGGAAAATTAGAGCAAGAGGTCGCTGTAGTAAATACAAAAGCTGAAAGGGTTGGCAAACATCTTCAAATGATTGTACGCAAGTGAGCCAAATCACAAACAACATTGGAGTCCAACACAAGCAAGGGTAGCTTCCGGGCACTACTGAGGTGATCCCGAAGAATCAGAAGGACTGCAAGGCCATCACTCTGAGGTCTGGGGCGAGTTACAAGGGTCCCTAGATGGTTCTAGACAAGTTTGGGGATAAAAAGGAGCAGAATCCCGAGTGGAATGCCTCTGTTTTGACCGACGCACATCACGCGTCGGTCGATGCAGAGGATCAATAAAGGGGGCTTTCGAGCAATGAAGAGGAGTTGACGCGGGTTTCGACGAAGAGGTGCACGTTGATTGACACACCTGACATCAACCCACGCGCAAAGACTCGGGCAACACCGATGCATTTCTAAGTTGGTCGAAATAGAGGCCCAATCCAGGTAAAAATATGAAGAAAAATAAGAATCTTGTCCCTCCTATGCCCTTCCCTCAGCGGTTCACAAAAAAGAAAGAGGATTCCAAATTCTCTAGGTTCGTTGAGAACCTAAGGAAGGTCAGTATCAACATTCTGTTGATCGAGGCACTGAAGGAGATTCCAGGGTACAAGACAATGAAGATCCACGAGCAATGCAGCCTGCTACTGCAAAAGCAGGTGCCCATGAAGAGAATAGATCATGGATGCTTCTATATTCCAGCTGAGATCGGGGGATGCACTTTCGAGAGAGTACTATGTGATACTGGGGCCAATATCAACCTGATGTCGTACTCCATCTACAAGCATCTCAATATTAGAGAGATGAGGCCCACAACAATCACCCTACAGATGGTGGACCAGTCTGTGTCCAGCCTAAAAAGTATAGTAGAGGATGTACTCATTCGCATGGCCCATCTCATTTTCCCTGCAGATTTGTGGTGCACGAGATGAAGGAAGATGAAGCAATGCCCATGATCTTGGGGCGTGAGTTTCTGGACACCAGTGCTACTCTTATTGACTGTCAATGAGGCGAGATCACACTCCGAGCCAACGATGAGAAGATCACCTTTGTGATCGACAAGAGCAAGAAAAAGGCGAAGTGCAATCGAATCTCCACTACTGAAGAAGATGAGGAATTAGAATCGAAGAGGAGGAAGTTGTTGCTATCCAGTAGGAGCGCGAAAAAAAGATGGCAAAATCGGCAATTACACCATCTCCTCCGAGCTCGCCACTATGATCAAGGATCACCGAGTTTATATGGTTGACACTAAGGGACAACGAGTTTGGACCCGACCCCTTGGTGGTAATTTGAGGTATCATCGAGCTGCGATGTTACATAAAGCACTTGTTGGGAGGTAACCCAACTTTTTACTCGCTTTCTTTTCAATTTTTGTATTTTATTTCGAATTTTCCTTGCTTAACCTTCATTTTGGTTTTAAAAAAATCAATGGAATGAAGCCTCGGTATCAACCGATGCAGCCTGACATCGGTCAACACCAAGAAGCTGACGTGAAGCACTTCTTCCCGAGTAGAGGGTCGACAAGAAGGCTTCACGTTGACAGATGCAAGCTTGTGTCGGTCGACGCGGAGTGCCAACCGCCCAAAATCATGCCGTGCGATTTCTGGAAGCTCCAGGGGGATAAAAAGTTGATGTCTGAGATCATCTCCAGGTATTGTTCCCTCTCTTGTCTGATTTTCGAATTTGTTCATCTCTTTGAGTTGGAAATAAGTTTGGGGGGATGTGGATAAGAGATGGAACATTCTATCTTTTATTTATTCAGCTTTTAGTATTTAAATTTTTGCCAATTATATTTTATGTTATGCTATTTGTGGGAAAATATTTGAGTTTTGATATAACCTGAATGAGAATGTGAGATAGATTTTGATTTATAGTTGAGACTGAATCAATTGTGATTGTGGTTAATTGCCCATGAATGTAGAATACCGCATGATAGGATTGTTTTGAAGCTTGCACTTGCATGATGATTGAGTTGATTTGAAGTCAAATGTGGAAGAAATTTTTAAACACTTGTGTGAGACTTTAAGTCGTATATTCGTTTGATGTGAGATTCACATGTATGTTTTTATTTCTCTAGAACTTGTCTATTTTTCTGTGTTGAGACTGCATAGTGTACACAAGTTTAGGAGATGATATTATGCCATCTTTGTTAACCCAATATCCTAAACATTGTCCCTTTACAATTAAATTTTCCCTAGTGCTATAGCCACTTTGAGCCTTTACAATTCTTTCATGTCTATAAGCTTAAAAATGTGTTGGTTTCGCTCTTGTCTTGAGTTGTGGTTTGTATGGGGTAGTTTGATGGTGATTCGGTGATAAGTAATGGTAAGTTAGTGATTTATACAAGGATGTGTGACAGAAAAACTCATAGAAAAATTAGAAATTTCATAAGCTCTCTGAAAAGAAAAGAATGCAAAATTATAAAAAGAGCATAAGAGATTCAAAAGAGCAAGAAAAAAAAAAAAAATAATAAGAGGGGAGTTGGTTGAGATATATAAGGAGGTGAGGTGGATGATGGTAGAGAGTGGTTATAACTCTTGAGTTGGCCATCTTGATGAAGTTTAGTCGCTTGACCATATTTCCTTACATTGTCACAAAAAGTCTACATTACAACCTGTTTAAAGTCCTTTTTTATTCTAGACTTGTGTGCACATTCTTGTACTGGAGATATTAGAAAATTTGCTAAGCCTATGGTAGAAATTTCTTCATACATATTGTTGAGTGCTTTCATCTAAACCTTAAATACTTGAGAGTAGAGCTATACACTTTCCGTGAGTCTTCTACAAGTTAATTGATTGTCTAGCTCTTTCAAAATTGCCTGTGTAGTGTGGATTTTAGATCTTGATTGTGATGGATCTTGTGAGGCACTGCACTTTAACTATATGATCATTTGATTTCTTTCTTGCCTATTGATTCACGACAATCAAACGTTCAAGTTTGGGGGGGGGGGTTTGATAAGCTCGTAATTTGACTCACTTATCTATCTTGTTTGCTATTATCTTCTATGATTTTGTTGGATTTATTAGTCTATTTTATTTATGAGTCTATATTATGAGGTATCATACTTGGTATGGCGATGTTTTGCAGGTTTTTGGGCTAAAAAGTGGATTAAAAGATTAAGGAGTCGAAGTGGAAGAGTCTCGGTTTCGACCGACACGAATTCGTGTCGGTCAACACGAAGATAAGTGCGAGAAGCTGGAGAGAAGCTTCATGTTGACCGACGCAAGCCCGTGTCGACCGACGTGGAAGGGTTGAAACTGACATCGCATCGATTGTGGGAGAGCCTGACGTGGATGGATTGTGTCGACCGATGTGAGCCCACATCGACCAACGCAGAACTCAAAAAAAGGAAATTTAAATTAAATCGAGACATATCTTATTTTTAGCCCTAAATCTCAACTGATACATTTCCAACCCTATAAATACCTGTGTAATTTCGAACTTTAAGTTCCTTTGATCCAACATTCAAGTTTATAGAGTTTTGGGAGAATTGAAGAACTCGAAACCCTTTTATTGTATTGTAAGTTATTTTCATGCACTTCAATAATATGTTTTACTTTAGTTTTCTATCTCTGATAAGTGACTAGAAACCCTAGCGGGTTCTAGGGCTATGAATGATTAATCATGAATGCATGTTTAGATTAATCGACTCAAATTGTATGGTTTTGAATTCCTGGTTTAATTGATAGAACTAGAATTGGTGAATGATTGAGAGATGAAATTAATTCTAGGTTTATAGTTGTTAATCAAAAGACCGAGAGGAATAAATTAATGATAGGAAGAGAAATTCAAATACAATTAATTTTCAGTCTCAAAGAAAGATAATAAATTGTGGGGATCAAATATGTTGGTTTATTGTGGTTGATTATTATTGTGTTCTTGAGGCCGATCAAGCATATACTGATGAATTATGGTATATTAATATGATTTCCCACTATTGCAGAGTTAATTGATTTAGCATGTGTTTTGATTGATTATTTGCCATGGAATTCGTGTAGTTTAAATTTGCTTTTTCAAAACCCTTTAAATTTTTAGTATCGTCATCTTTACTTTATAAAAAATCCAAAATCTGATTTTCTGTTTACTCAAACAATGATTCTTAGGACTATAATTAGTACATGAGGTAATTTCCCCACACAATTACCTTGGGTTCGACTTGAGTTATAAATTTATTTGCCACTGTATTTGTAATTTATCTGTAAATCTTACAGTGATCAATGATATGTTGTGACATAGCATGCTAGTACATCTCAGTGAGAGAGGTATAAAAGAGTTAATCAAGCAAAGTATTATAAGATGTGAGTTATCATCTGGTGTATTGTAGTGTGAGGACTGTGTGCATGGTAAAGTTGTCTTTTGGAGACAATCAATATATGACTTAAGAGCCATTAGAGTATTCTCTTTTAACCTTTGGGGTCTTTAAAAGATCACAACCTTGGAGAGACTAGATATTTTCTAAGCATCATTGGTGATTTCTCAAGAAGAGTGTGCTTGTTGCTTCTAAAAAGTAAAGTTGATGTATTTGAAAATTTCAAGGAGTGGTGTTCGATGACAGAAAATGAGAAGGGGTGTAAATTAAATTGTTTGACAAAGATAATTACACATAATTTACTTCAGAAAGCTTCTAAAATTTTTATAGAGAGGATGAATAGAACTACATTGGAGAGAGTTAGATGTACGGTATTTGGGTCTAGTTTACTTGCTAAGTTTTGGGGGGAAGCTGTAGATACAATTTACTATCTTATTAGACTATCCTCATCAGTGATCTACTATAATCCAATTATTTGATAAAATATTACTTTTTTCATCAACCACACAACTTACAACCTAATATTATTTACTTCCCCCATCAGTGACCTTAGTTAACCTAACTTTTAAATTAAAATATTAATTTCTCTACCATCCACTATAATATAAAAATTAAAGAATTATAAAGATTTGCAAGTATAATAAATATTATTATGCATTAAGAATTTATAATTGATTTGACAAATAAAAATTACAACAATCAATACAAAATAAATATAAGTTGACAAAATAAAAATAAGTTGCATGAAAATTTAAATTACAAGTACATGAATTATAAATTAATATTCAATTATTAGTGCCAAATTTCTCCCATATGTGCTCAATCAAATTTTTTTTGATGAGCGTGATGAACCTCTCTGTCTCGAAGTCGAGATCTATTAACCATATAATTAGACAAGTTCGTAATCCGTTCAGTCGAGTAACGGAAAGATTCAACATCACCTTCAGTAGATATATCAGTTAAAAATTCTGAGGGATCATAATAGTTCTGATATGTGTCTCGTTCATCCTCTACTATCATATTATGCATGATAATACAAGCCATCAGAATCTTTGCCATCAGATTTTTATCCCAAACAAGACATGAACGTCGAATAAATGCAAAATGAGCTTGTAGAACTCCAAAAGCTCGTTCAACATGTTTTCTAGTTGCCTCTTGGTGTTGAGCAAATAATTTATACTTTCGAGTTTGTGGAGTTGTAATTGATTTAACATATACAACCTAAAAAGAATAAATTTCATCAGTTAGATAATACGCCATAGCATCTTGACAACCATTCACTATGTAGTTAACCTTCTTGATTTAGCTCCTTTTGATTTTTTGGATGGAACTTGTTGGGAGGTAGGAGTTTGATTGATGTTTATAGCAAATTGAGAGTTTTCAGATTCAGGAGGATTATAGGGATGAAGGTAAGAATCAAAATTTAGATAATTTGGACAACTAGACCATTGTGAATTTTGAAAATAATTTGGATAACTTGGTTGATTTGGATCCATAATATTGAGAGAACAAATTTGATTTTTTGTAATGAGAAATGAGTGAGAACAACAACTTGAAAATTTTTTGGAATGAGAAAAACAATCCTCCTATTTATAGGAAGAAATGTAGATTCATTAAATATCACTTTATACATTTAAAAAAAATTGAAACGTGTCATTCTTATATTCAAAGATCTGTTGAGTTGTCAGAGATTGGTTGAGTGACTTGAATTGAGAAAGGTTTCCAAGTTTTTTTTTAATTATTATTTTATGTATATAATTTGGTGCAACCTATGTGAAGAGTCACCAGTGGGTATAGTCTTAATAGATCACCTACAGCAGCTCTGAATTTCAAAACTCCAAATGATGTCTGGTCTAGAAAGGCTTCAAGCAATACTCATCTAAGGAAATTTGGTTATCTAGCTTTTTCACACATCAAACAAGATAAGCTTCAACCACAGTCTATTAAATGTATAATGTTGGGTTATCCTAAAGGAGTTAAGGGATACAAGTTGTGGTGTATTGATTCTAGTGCACAAAAACCTATAATCAGCAGAGGTATCATATTTCATGAAGATAAGATGCCTTACAAAATGATTTTAGAAAATTAGAAATATGTTGATGAGTTCCTGGAAGATGAGTGTGATGAATATAAATCTATTGAAGCTGATACCCATAAAGTGGGTATTGAGTTGGGGAGTTGAATGAAGTTGAAAATGAATCAAATAAACAACATAAAGATGACAATGGAGATTTGAGTGATGATATATGCTTGCAAGGGACAAAATAATAAAAGAAATTGCTCTGAATATAAGTGAAGAGCTTAACTGCTATGAACCTATCGGTCATCCAGAAGCAGTAACTGTTCAACAATGGATAAAAACTATTGTTGAAGAATTGGATTCCTTAAAGGAAAAACAACACAGGGATCATTGTTGATAAACTTGAAAGGGTCTCATGTGTAGGCAACAAATGGCTTTTTAAGAAGAAGGTTGAAGTTGGAAAAAATGAGTCTATAACGTTTAAATCCATACTAGTTGCTAAAGGCTTTACTCAACAACTAGGAATCAATTACCATGAAGTATTTTCTCCTATGATAAAACATACTTCGATCAGGATATTGCTTAACTTGGATGTTCAGTTTGATATAAAATTACATCAAATGAAGGTAAAGACTGTAATTCTATATGGGCTTAAACAAAGTAAGAACTTCTTGAGTAAGTAGACATATTTCTTCATCCGAATTCCTATATAGAATTGCAGTCTTTACATTCAAGAAAGGTAATGGAATAAGAGTTTTGATGATCATATGTGGTGAAGAAAGGTAAGGTAGAACATGTCTACTTACTCAAGAAGTTCTTATATGGGCTTAAACAAAGTTAAACGTAATGGAATAAGAGTTTTGATGATCAAATGTTGAGCATTGATTATAAAAAACCCTTATATAACAAGTGTGATTATCTGAAAAGATCATCATCCGCAAATCAGATTTATTTGATCATTTATATAGATGGTATGTTACTAGCAGGAAGAAATATCTGTGAATTATAACAAGTAAAAATGGATCTTAAGTCGGTATTTAATGTTAAGGATTTGGGGAAGCCACGAGGATCCTCGGCGTGATATTTTCATAAGCAAAACTGAAGGAAAACTTAAGCTAAATCATAAGGACTATATACTAATGGTACTTAAGAGGTTTCATATGCATGAAGCTAAGGAATTGAGGGTTCCTCTACCATTTAGTTTGAAGTTATCAGAGTTGCCGAAATGAACTAATGATGATAAATATTTCAAGGAGATCTCAATATAGTTACATATTCGCTTTTGGAATAACAACAATTGACTAGAAGTCTTCATTATAATCTATTGATTTGTCTATAACAGAGGTTGAATTTCTTGTTGTCACAGAGGCTGTAAAAGAAGATATGTGGTTGAGAGGTTTTCCGGTTGAGTTAGAAGTAAAACAAGACACTATTGACATAAAGTGTGAAAATCAAATTGTTATTCACTTGTTTAAGCATCAAGTGTTTCATGAAAGAGCGAAACATATAGATGTTAGGATTAATTTGTGAGAGAAGTAATTGAAATTGGAGAAATCAGATTAGTGAAAGTTTTAACTTTAGAGAATGTTGATGACATGCTTACCAAATACATGTCTACAGAGAAATTCAAAAGTTGTTTTGAAGGCATTGGACATGACTCTTAAGAAGTGTAGCAGGTCCTGTAACGAGAGAGATGAGGAGTAGATGATGTACCGAGTCATGCAATCAGGGAGAAGAATTGTGATATTTAATTGCAGGAAGTAACAGTTGAAGGTGAGTGTGATAAAGTGATAAACTTTATACTTGAATGTATTTAGATTTACAAAAGGCTCTATATATTTACATAAGAGAGCAATAAATAAGGAAACGAAATAACTAAAATATACAATACAATCTGTACATATCTTCCATATCTTTAAGATGATATGCAATATCATTGACACCCCCAACAAGCTGAGAGTCAGGTACAAAGAGATAAGAAGCTTGGTTAAAAAATTTCAAACAAAGAGCTGGACAAGCTCTTTGTGAAGATATAGGCAAGCTGAAGCGGTGATGGAACAAACTTGGTAAGAAGTCGACCATATTCTACTTGTTCACGGATAAAATGATGATCAATATCAATGTGCTTTGTCCGTTTATGAGAGAGAGGATTTTGCGTGAGAAAAATTCCAGTCTTGTTGTCGCAAAGGAGAGACAGTGGTTGATCCGAAGAACAATTAAGATCATGCAACATGTTAGTCACCCAAAGAAGCTCAGTCGCAGTGTTGGCAAGAGCTCGATATTTGGACTCACGGCTGGAACGAGACACCCTGGGCTGCTTCTTCGTACTCCAGCAAACTAAATTTGGACCAAGAAAAATGGTGTAGCCATAGGTTGAAAATCTAGTTTCGGGGCATTTCGCCTAATCAGCATCAGAGTAGCCGGTAGGAGAAAGTGATCATGGAGAGAATGAAAGACCATAACCGAGAGTGCCCTTCTTATTGCGGAGAATTTTCTTAACAACCTAGAAGTGATCTGTAGTAGGACTTTGCTGAAATTGACTAACTGTGTTTACAACGTAAGCAATATCGGACCGAGTAATAGTTAAGTATTACAGTGCTCCAACAAGAGAACGATAAAATGTCTGGTAAGAGAAGGCAATACCATCACGTGTAAGCACAACATCGGGTGCAAGAGAAATTGAGATGGGTTTAGATTCAATGAGATCAGCATGAAGCAAAATGTCACGAGCATATTTTGATTAGCTAATAAAGAGGTCGATGGAGGAATAGTACACTTCAATTCCAAGAAAATAGCCAAGCTTACCAAGATCCTTCGTTGAAAATTCTTTGTACACTTGAGAGAGAAAAGAGGCGAGTGTAGAAGGATTGTTGTCTGTGACGATGATATCGTCAACATAAACCAGCAAATAAATGAGAACGTAGTCTTTGTGAAAAATAAAGTGTGAGGTGTCAACAGTACTGCTTATGAAACCAAGAGAAATAAGAAATCCCCAAAATCTTTGATACCAAGCTAATGGAGCTTGGCGAAGTCCATAAAATGTCTTTTGAAGTTTGCCATACATGATCTGTAAACTTAGCATCAATGAACCTGGGGGCTGCTCCATATAATTTGCAGTATCAAGATTATTGTTCAAGAAAGCATTCTTGACGTCCAATTGGTGAAGAGGCCATGAGCGAAGGACAACAAGAGAGGGAATGATTCGCACAGTGGAAGCCTTCACAACCGGACTAAAAGTGTGACTAAGATAAAAACTAGAAAGTTGGCTGAAACCCTAAGCTACGAGGTGAGCCTTGTAGCAGTCGACAGAGCCATCGACAAGAAATTTAGTTCGAAAAACCCTCTTCGAACCAACGTCATTGGCTTGACTTGGATGGGGTATGAGTACCCAACTGTTGTTGGTACGAAGAACATTCATTTATTCATCATGGCATTGACCCAATTAGGGTGCTCGAGGATTGTTTTCACACCACGAGGCTCCAAAGCTGCAAATAAAGTCTTGTATAAATTAGAGGAATTAACAAAAACCAAATCAGCAGGATACTGTGGTTTGAAGACATCATTATGAGCACGTGTACGTATAGGTGAGTGCTAGGCAGTACAACATGCAAATGAGGCATCTCCGGAAGAATAGGAGATGTAATTTCGGGCATTGGTGGAGTAACAACATCTGGAACTGGTGGCAGAGAAGTGGAGCAGGTGCGGCTGCAATAGTTGGGGTAGAATCGGAGATGCAAAGTTCACATGGAGATGTAGAGGATGTTACCGCAGAATCATCCTCACACGTAGACCGAGGCAAAGTCGACGAAGGGGAAGAGGAGTTCTAGAGAAAGGCATACAATCTTCATCAAACCGTGCATGACGACTGATGTAAAGGCGGTATAAGACAGGGTACAAACATAGAAAACCCTTATAGTTAGTGTTGTAACCCATAAAGATGCATGGCAAACTGCAGGGCTCATGTTTGCGTTTGGTATAATTGCGAAGACAAGGGTAGACACAGTAACCAAACACCCAAAAGAGAGCATAAGAGGGAGCTCGTTTAAGCACACATTCATATGGCGAGATTCTGTGTAAGATAGATGATGACAGACGGTTGATAATGTAGATCGCAGTACTAAAAGCTTCAACCCAAAATTTTAAATGAGCCCTGGGTTGAAAAAGTAGCGATAGACCCATCTCCGTTATGTGATGGTGTTTTATTTTGGTGTGACCGTTTTTAGTAGGCGTGTACAAACCTGATTTGAGATTATAGATACCAGGAGCGACATAATGAGCTTGTAGCTTGTTATTTGTAAATTCGGTCCCTCCGTCACTTTGAAACTGTTTAATCTTGCACGAGAATTGTCGTTAAACAAAGGCTTGAAATTGCAAGAATACATTATAGAATTTAGATTTTGTATGCATAGGATAAAGCTACAAGAATTGAGAAAAATAATCGACAAAAATTACATAATATCAAAAACCACAATAGGAAGTAACAGGAGCAGGTCCCACAAATAACAAAGCACCAAAGCCAAATTAGAAGAAACGCGACTATTATTGACTTAAAAGGGCAAATGAGAGTTCTTTGCCAATTGACAAGAACTGCATAAGCCTGGTTTAGGCAATAAAGCAGAAATATAAAACAAACCACTTCTATTTAATAACTTATGACAGCTGATGAGACAGACCAAACCTGCAATGCCAAAGTTTGAACAAACCATGAGGACGCTTGTTCTGAGTAGTGAAGGAGAGAGCTTGAGGAGGCAAGCGTAGCAAGTAAAGACCATGAACGTTAGTGCCTGTCGCAAGGAGTCTGCCGGTTTCGCGATACTGAATGCAAAACTAAGAGTCAGTAAATATGACTTGCATAGGATAATCACGAGTCAAAGCAGTCATAGATAATAAATTCTTAGTGGTTCTAGGAACAACATGAATATTACGAAGAAATAAACAGGGAGAAATAACAAGAGAACCAGTGTAGGAGATAAAGATACTGTCACCATTTCTGATTGTAACATGATTTGAACCCAAGTATGGTGCGGCGGTATCAAGCTGGTCTTCAGAAGCGGCAATGTGATCCGAGGCATTGGTATCTATTTACCAATCAGAAACCAATGGGAATGCTTCAGCAAGGCGAGCAGAAGGTGGGGTTGGCAAAAAGATCATATGATTGATCAAACCTTTTAGGATAGTCAAAGAGATCATGATCTGTAGCCCTGCAAAAGTAACACCAAGTTTTAGATCGACGACGACCCTTTCCACCCGAAGGTGAACATCCTTGGTTGCAATTTGAAGAACGACTGCGGCCATGATGGAACGAAGAAGAACATTGATTGGAAACTGTGAAAGCAGCCGACTGCATGAATCAACCAATTTTTGAAATACTCCCTCCGTCCCATCATATTAGGCATGGAGGGAGTTGGCACAATAACCAAGGTCGAATTTTAAAATGAAATTTAAAGAATGATTAGTGGATAAAATATTGTTAAAATAACACTAATGGAGAATTGAAAAATAAGTACAGTCAAACTACAAACTCCCAGCCCAATCCACAGCACCTCTACTGGCAACGGCAGTGGCGGTGGCGCTGCTATTTCCGATGCAATTGGGGTTGAGGCGCAACAGAGCTACGCCAAAAACAAGCAGCTCGACTGCAATCAATCCCCCAACACCACCCTCGGCTTTGTGTGCAACTCTGCCGCCCCCTCCTGGACCTCCTTCCCCACCTTCCGCTCCACCCCCATCTACAACAGTCCCGCCTCCATCACCTACCTCCTCTCCGCCGATGCCTCCCAGATCGCCTCCTTCAACGACATCTCCGACGTCGCCCCCTTCCCGCCAACACTCTCATTGTCGTCCCCGTCAATGTGCTCTTTTATAGACTTAAATTCTCCTTCATCAACATCATCTTCGCTATCAACATAATCTACATCCAAACCCCCAAATCTATCATCCGAAACCCTAACACAATCCAAATTTTCCTTTTGCGACTCGATGATAGTGTAAGTAACTTTGGAAAGCCCTACATTCTTCGACTCAACCCTCGACTCACTTTCCGATCCGCTTTTCAGATCATTGACATCAAATAGATTAGACAGAGAGCTCCAAGCCGATAAGGCATTGCACGACTTGCGCCTCGGCTTGTTCAAGCTACTGGAAGAAACTTTGCCTTTGGAAGTAGAAACCACACACCTGCACCGTCGGAGCTCCGGCGAGCCAACACTGGGGGTGGCGAAAGCGTCAAGGCAGGGCGACGATGAGAGGAGGGCGGCGGTGGAGAGAGGATCGAAAGAAGTGAGAAACAATAATGTTGTGGAAGGGGATTTAGGGTTATGAATGGTAGGGTTGGAATTTAAGGTTTTATTGGTGGTAGGGAGGTAAATTAGGGTGTAGTTAATTTTAATTAGGATTTGTTAAATTTTTCCATTTTTTGAAATGTGCCTAATAAATGGGACGGACCAAAAAAGAATACGTGCATAATATGATGGGGCGGAGGGAGTAGTTCGTGGGACTGGGCGCAGGCCAAGAGTAGCGAAATCAATGAGTGGCTCCTAGGCAATCCGAGAGGTTGTAAAATAGGAGAAATCAGGACCAAGACCGCGCAAGAACCTATTGGATTTGTTAGACTCTTAAATCGAACATCCAATTGCGGCGAGTTGGTCACAAAGAGCCTTGTAATTGCGACTATATTCAGCAACAGAAAGAGAGCCACGCTGGGTAGAAAGGAGATCATCTTTCATGCTTATTTCCTGAGCCTTGGATGCAGAGTTGTAAGCGCGAGTGAGAGCGAGCCATTCATTGAGAGAAGTTTTACAGCTAATAATTAAAGCCATCGACTCTTCCATGAGGATAGAAACAAAGAAGAGTTTTAGGATTTGATCACGACTAAACCACTTGACATACTACAAATTTGGTTGTTGTTGGTCATTAGCGGTAGAAATTGTAGTGAAGAGCCTGATGGGTTTTGTATACTGAAAGCATTTATTATAATGAGTATACAACGGTTTATTTCTCCTATCTGTTAACAATCTTACATGTATGAACAATGGTATCCTCTTGTCTCACCGATATGGACGATCATACGGCGTGTTGTAGATCGCAGAAGACAGTATGATCACTTGACCTAGTGAGACATAAACCTGATCACAGTCGAGACATCTAATGAGGATACATCTGTCCGGATGGCTGCGGCATTGTCAGAATAAGTAGTCTGTCTTGGTTACTTGACGTGCTGGTACGCAGAGGTGGCGTATTGATTGACCGCAGTGAGATGTATTCGTCTTTCTGACATCAGCGAATACAAGATCTCGTTATATTGATTGAATCCAAACCCTAACGAAGGTTCAGGGGTTTGCACGGGTTGACTGTTGCTTTGACTTGCCATGGTGGAGAGCCTAAGTAACGTGCTCGTATATCCGCATCTTGGGTAACAGCAGTTCGTGTAGTACCGCCTGAGACTGGGTTTAGGTAACCATATCCGAGTAATAGGATGGGGACATTCCCTGAGGAGCTCAATAACATTCATCGTGCCAAAGTCTTGCAGGCTGATTAATTTCAGGCACGAGTGATAAGGTTTGAGTGGTACTACTCAGGAATTATAAGATATTAATTAATTGTAGTTAGAGCTTGTCAGAGGCTCCAATTAATTAATGGATGTCCGGTAATCTTAAATATGGGGATTCTCAATTAATGCAGCCCGTTCTCATAACGTGGTAATAAAGGGGTAGGTCAGTATTAATTCTGTGGTGAAAAAGAATTAATATTAATTAATTAATTATGTCCTGGGTTGTGGACATGAGAATTAATTAATTTATAGGCCCACTTTATTATTTGCATTAGTTCCAG
>JAPKLW010000852.1:195631-208286 GCA_026898455.1 Plectranthus barbatus
GAATTAATTAATTTATAGGCCCACTTTATTATTTGCATTAGTTCCAGGACTGGCCCAAATTAAATATGCTGAATTGAGCCCAAAAAGGCCCATTAGGGTTTACAACCTTAGGTCTATAAATAGACATCTCTCTCTCATAAGTTGTAACACAGTTGAAACACACTAAACCTAGAGAGAGAGAGAGGCGCCGTTTTTTGGAGAAGAAAGGAGGAGAATTTCGATTCTGGTCCTGCTCAGAATACAGATCTACGGAGTCCTCACCAGTAGTAGATCTGAACAGCATTGGGACACAACCCTGAAGATTTGATCTGGAGAACAAGATTTTCTTCTCTTCTTCTTTCTTATTTTCAAATTTATCTAGAAATTAGATTGCTAATTTCTACTTCCGCAGATAAAATTGAATTGCGTGGTTGAATTGAAATTTGGAATTCAAACGCAAAAGATCAGTACAGACTCGATGGAATAACAATAATCCCTCAATCCACAATACTGGTTATTAAATTCATAGGAGCATGCTAGGGTTTTGTGAATTTGAATTATGTGCAATATCCATAAATCAATCCGGTTCAGTTTGGTTTTGGTGATTTGGTTCACAGAAAAACCCTACGCCATCAACGAGCGACATAAAATTTTAGTGACAAGTAAGGGTTTCAGTTGAGCGTGCCACTATAGGAAATTTGTGGAGGTAAGCTTAATAGTGATCATAGTTGAAAGTGGGAGAGAAGAAGAATTATCAATGGCCATGGAGAGAGAAGTGACGAATTTGGTGATAAAAGAAATAGGGTTTTGGCCGGTTAGGCTGATACCATGAGATAAAGTGATAAACTTTATTCTTGAATGTATTTAGATTTACAAGAAGCTCTATATACTTACATAAGAGAGCAAAAAATAAGGAAACAAAATAACTAAAATGTACAGTACAATCTCTAAGTATCTTCCATATCTTTAAGATGATATATAGTATCTTTGATAGTTCGTATCAATTGTTAAACTCAGCTAATCTATGATGGAGTTATAGTGCAGCATGAAGTAGCGGCATATTTGATTTGTTGGGTTTAGTTACCGTTGAAGTTTGTTACGGACAGTTACACAATTATTTCTTACTAGTGATATAAATAAGAGAAGTCTAATAGAACGGTGCGGTGTGTGAAAATCAGATAGCGGAATTGTGTAAAATGCGAGAGTAATTCTGAGAGAGAAAGTAGTTGTACTTTACATCAACGGATATCATCATTTAATTTCCCGTGGATGTATGATATTAAACCCGAACCACGTAAATCTCGCTTTCATTTTATTTCTACGAATTATTTCTATAAATTTCTGATTATTTTCACAGCAGCAAATATGTATTCAATTTTTACATAACCATACATCAAGATCACTTAATTTCAAATGGTTATTATTTTGCTTTACCTAAAATATTATGTACAAAATCAAGATCTTATTTTATATAATACGACGAAATTTTGATCATGTCTGTGTTCATTTCGTTGTAAGTTTTAGAATACGTACGTAATTAGTTGATGATCATGACATGTAGTGTTTGATTGTGGTAGTTATAAAAGAAACTAAACGAGAATAAAGATGAATATTTTAGTTATTTTTATTAATGATATTTTCCTTAAAAGAATTTAAATGTATTTACCATATTCACAAGTGCATCATGCATGCAGATAGTTGGTTGGACTATCTTATTATCGAAGAATTATAGAATCTTAAAATATATTTTTGTTGATAAAATAGTCGTTTAAACATTGAGTTTGAGTTCATTTGAATGCCAATCAAGAAACACAAAGCTGAGTGAAATGGTTTTCAAATATTCTATATGATAGGGTTTTAATATTTGCCTTGAAAATAAACCTTTATTGAAAGAACTATATATAGAGTTTACAAAGATATGAAAAGATCTAAGAAGATAAATATAAAACCCTAGAATACATATTAAATCTATCTAGAAGATATGATAAAATTATCGTTAATGCCCCCCCTCAAGCTTGAGTCGGCAACTGCACTACTCGGAGCTTGTCTCGAAAGAACTCAAATAATGGACGAGGTAACGATTTGGTGAAGATGTCGGCCACTTGTTGATCAGATGGGAGATGCGTCGTCACCAATTTGTTATCCTGGACTAGTTCACGAACAAAGTGATAATCAATGTCTATGTGTTTTGCACATTTGTGAGCGACAGGATTTTGAGTAATGAAGATGGAGCTGTTGTTGTCGCAAAACAGTGTCGGAGGGTCGGAGAGTTTGACGCGAAGCTCACCGAGTACAGATACCGTCCATTGGATTTCGGCAGCAGTGTTGGCCATAGCCCTGTATTCTGATTCGCAGCTCGAACGAGCTACAATTGGTTGCTTTTTGGCGCTCCATGAAACTAAATTACCTGCAAAGTAAATTGCATAACCATAGGTGGATCTACGGGAGTCAGGACAACGAGCCCAATCAGCATCAGAGTAAGCGAGCAAGCTACAAGCAGTATGACGGGAAAAAGAGAGTCCAAGAGATAATGTTCCTTTAATATAGCGTAGAATACGCTTAACTGCACAAAAATGCTCAACAGTAGGCTGCTGTAGAAATTGACTGACGTGATTAACTGCATAGGAGATATCAGGTCGCGTAATGGTGAGGTATTGTAACGCACCAACGACAGAACGGTAGCGTGTGACGTCTTCAAAAGGATCACCGTCGGATGTGAGAGCCACGCCGGCTGGGAGAGGGGTCGAAACTGGTTTGCAGTCGAGAAGTTCAGTGCGCTTGAGAATATCTGTCGCATACTTGGCTTGCGAAAGAGTCAAGCCGTCGGATGTATAGGTGACTTCTAGACCTAGAAAGTAACTCAACCGGCCCATATCTTTAATAGCAAATTCCGAGTGCATGCGCCGAATGAAGTCCGAAACATGAGATGTATTATTTCCAGTCAAGATAATATCATCAACATAAACAAGAAGAAATAATAAGGAGGACCCACGGCTGTAGATAAAAAGAGAAGTATCCGCACGACTGCAAGAAAACCCTAGCGATAACAAGAAGGCACTCAACCGTTGAAACCAAGCGCGCGGGGCTTGTTTAAGACCGTATAGAGCCTTAGTCAGACGACATACATAATCAGGACGAGACGCATCTGTGAATCCCGGCGGCTGCTCCATATAAACGGGGGAAGATAGAACACCATTTAAAAATGCATTTTTGACATCAAGTTGGTGAAGATTCCAACCATGATGAACAGCTAGAGAAAGAATAATACGGACGGTTGCGGCCTTGATAACAGGGCTAAAGGTGTGTGAGAAGTCCATTCCTGGAATTTGAGAGAAGCCTCGAGCGACGAGACGAGCTTTGTGACGTTCAATCGAGCCATCGGAGCAAAATTTGGTTCGGAAAACCCACTTGGATCCCACAATGTTTGTATTCGGAGGTCGTGGGACCAAAGACCAAGTATTATTCTTATGCAGTGCACTCATCTCCTCATTCATGGCTGCGTGCCAAACATGATCCTTGGGAGCCGTCTTGTAGCTGCGTGGTTCGATCGAATTAAGAAGGGCGAGATGCAGCACCGTGCATGCATGGAATGCAAGGTGCCTAGGTTTAAAAATACCGGCTCTGGCTCGCGTGATCATAGGATGAGGAGGTGGCTGGTTTTGCTGCTCAGCCGCAACTGGTTCGGCAGGTGGCGGATCTGCCGGTTGAGGTGGCGAGGGCGCGGTTGGAGTGTCCTCGGCGGCGGCCGGACAAATGGAACAAGGCGCATGTGAAGGAGGCTCGGCAGGTGGGGCAGCTACATGCGAATGCCGAGAATGCAAAGCCGAAGAAGTCCGAAGAACTGGCTCAATAAAAGAAGAGATATCAATGTGAGACATGGAAGTACCGGTGGATGTCCGAGCCATAGGGAAGAGAGTTTCGTCAAAGCGAGCGTGCCTCGTTATATAAACTTTCGAAGTTGCAATGACACTTGAACCCTTTGTGATGTGATGAATACCCAGTAAAGACACAAGGAATGCTGCGTGGTGAAAACTTGTTGGCAGCATAATCGCGGAGACAGGGATATACGCGACACCCGAAGGGGTGAAAATTCCCATAGTTAGGTGGAGAGCCATAGAGTGCCTGAAAAGGGGAAATACCATCCAAAGGAGCTGCAGGAAGTCGATTAATAATATATGTAGCAGTAGAGAAAGCATCAACCCAAAGATGAAGTGGAAGATTAGATTGAAACAGCATAGTAAGACCAGTTTCAGTGAGATGACGATGCTTGCGCTCAGCGCGACCGTTCTGAGCAGGAGTATACGGACATGATAAAGTATGATGAATACCTTTTTCAAGGAAAAAATCGCGAACTGCATGATTAGTGAACTCTGTTCCACCATCGCTTTGAAATCGTTTGATGGTGGAGGAGAACTGATTTTCTACAAAAGCCACAAAATTCTTGAGGTGTGCAAAGAAATCAGACTTCCGATGCAAGGGATAAAACCATGTAAAGCGACTAAAGTCGTCAACAAAAATAACATAATAACGGAAACCAGCAGAAGATGTAATAGGCGCAGGGCCCCATAAATCACAATGAATAATATCCAGAATACTAGATGAACGTTTTCATTTAAAGAAAACGGCAAACAAGCACTTTTAGCACGTTGACAAGGTGAACAAAGCGATGGCTTAGGTAAACAGGAAGTAACTGAAATATGTCTTTGTTTACATAGCATGGAAATAGAATCAAAAGACACGTGACCAAGCCGCTGATGCCACAGCTCGAAGAATGCACGGAGAACATTCCCTTTGAGCTGGGAGAGAAACGATTGCTGGAAGTGATCAAGGGTGTATAGACCCGCATTGCGGCGACCTCGGACAAGAACCTCCTTTGTGTGTCGGTGCTGAATGGTAAAGAATTTATTGGAGAACACAATGTCAACCGGATAATCAGAGGTTAGTTTACTGACAGATAATAGCTTCTTAGTTAAGGATGGAACCACCAAAACATCAAGAAGCTTAATAGAATTCGAAAATTGAGTAGAGCCAATATGAGAAATAGGTAAAATAGCACCATTACCAACAGCCACTTGATCGGAGCCGGAATAGGGCCGAGCGACGTCGAGACTGCCAATATCAGGAGACATGTGGGCTGAGGCGCCTGTGTCGACATACCAATCAGAGGGATTATCAGGAGAGATAGAACAGCTACTTTGAAAAGCTTCAGCAAGATTGGCCTTGGGGGCCGGCAAGTAACGATCAGGACAATGGTTGGCATAGTGTCCGTTCTGACGACAGATTTGACAATGAGGAGAGCGCTTATTGTTCGAGCGTCCGCGGCCACGTTTGGAATTATTGGAGGTGTTATTGTTGTTACGTGAGCCATTAAAACCGCCGGAGCCGCGCCCTTGCGAGGAGGATTTCTGAGTCTGCCCATAGAACGCAGCCGGAGAGGTAGACTGAGAGTCCATAGAGTCCTGAAAAATAGAAAAACTTTCCGCCTTGGATACAAGATCACGAAAGGTCGGAAGATGAGTAAGAGCCATCTGCGCAATAGAAAAGGCAGAAAAAGTAGGACCAAGACCACGAAGGAACCAGTGAGCTTTGTCCGTGTCATCGACGGGTCGACCAATAGCCGCTAATTGATCACAAATAGATTTGAAGTCCTTGGCGTATTCAGAGACAGGGCGCGAGCCGCGCTTTAGGGTTTGCAGCTCATCCCGAAGCTGTAGCTCGCGCGTCTTGGACTTGTTGCTAAAGGCGCTTTCCAGCGCCATCCAAACAGAACGGGAGGTCGAGCAGCCGAGGACCTCAGCCATGGCCTCCTCTGTCAGGGTCGACAACAACAAACTGAGAAGTTTCTGATCTTGATGCACCCAAGATGCGTAGGCCGAGTTCGGCGAGGGATGTCCGGTCGAGGAAGCAAGAGTAGGTGATGGAGGATTGATAGATCCATCAACATACTTTAGAAGGTCCTGACATGTAAGTAGCGGGACAACTTGAGAACGCCATAATAAGAAGTTTGACGAGGATAACTTGATCGTTATCATATGAACCAGCGTGGAAAGCGGAAGAGAGTCCGAATCTGGAGCCATGAGTTGAAAGACAGCGTGCGAACTGAGGAAGATAGAGACGAGGCCGAGAAGAGGAGGCTGTCGTCGATGAAGCGGAAGCGCGAAGACCAGCGAGAAGATGCACGCGAAGGAACTCGGTCGCCGAAGCCGTGGCTGCGAAAAAATTGAAAAACGGCGCACGTAGGGTTCGTGCGAGTAGGAGACGATCGAGGAGGGGGAGAGGATCGTATCAGGCTGATACCATGATAGGGTTTTAATATTTGCCTTGAAAATAAACCTTTATTGAAAGAACTATATATAGAGTTTACAAAGATATGAAAAGATCTAAGAAGATAAATATAAAACCCTAGAATACATATTAAATCTATCTAGAAGATATGATAAAATTATGGTTAATACTATACATCACTTGTAATTATGCATGAATAATTTTGAAAATATTCAAATTCAAGTCTCGCCACAAAGAAGAGTTTGAATATTTAGTTAATTAAGGATGTTGACTGAATAGATTGATTGATAGTGTCTGTGGCTCTTGCAATCAAATATCATAAAAATCTTAATTTTCTTCAAATTATAAATTTGATGTTATATACTTTCATAAAATTAATGTTATGCATTAGCTTCTAACCACGCATATGGTATAAGCATGGTTTATATTATGTTATGTAGAGAGAGATATCATCTTGTGTTTAAATTAAAATTTATATGAAAGGAATGAATTTCGGATTAATAGCACAACATGTTGAGATAAAAAGTACTAATGATTAAACATTAAAACATAATTCTCATTATGTTTTTGTGATTTATAAGTCATGCTTAAGATCTCAATAATTTACAAAGTAATTAAACATAAAATTTTGGAAAAAAATAATTAACTATTGATTTTTTATAATGAATGATCTTGCTTGCTCTCTCTCTATACATATATAGTTAGTATATTATAAATAAATATAATATATGTTAGATTTTAGAATGTTAATCTTGATTAATTAATATATTTTGTTTTTCCAGAAAAAATTAATCCTAATCACCTAACTATTAAAATCAATTATCAAAATTTATTCTTAGTTAAAATATTCCTCTAACCTTCGTTCCATATACTACTAACACGATTACACCCATTTTTTTCTTTTCTTTTTTTCTTCCAAATACTCCCTCCGTCCCAGTTAATTAGACCCCTTGAGATTTGACACAATAACCAATGCGAGTAGAGATAGAGGAAATGAATATTTTATTAGTGAGTGAAGATTAACTTTTTATTTTAAGTAAATAGATAATTAAATGGAACGAACGAAAAAGAAAAGAGAGACTAATGAAGTGGGACGGAGGAGGGGTACTAGACTAACTAGTCCACACACCTTGGCTTAATTGAACATAAATTTGCAGGTAGAGGCGAAATGAGAATTTAAGAAAAACCAGGGGCGAAAGTCCAAGAAAAGAACATAGATTTAGGGGAAAAGTAAAAAAACGCATGATGACAAAGACTCTCAATTTCATAATTGCATCAGAGTCCCCACAGTTGTTGTCGCTTTCCCATCCGCCCACTTCGGAGCTGCGTCAGATGGGTCCCACCTCCTTCGTATAGAATCATGGCAGCTGGTGGGGCCCTCCACAGGGGACCATCGCCTACATGCGGGCTCTAGTTTCAAGGCCCCTGTCGCCTCTGCCCGCTGCCCCCTCGGGTAGATTGTAAATATTCCACTCCTTTTTTCTTTTCTTTTCTTTTTTTTTTTTTTTTCTGTTACACGTGAGGCCTCCAGATGCAGCCAGCGAGTCATCTCGCGACTGCCAGGTGTGCTTCGATGAGCCCGATTTCTCGATTTGCGTTGTGAGATGTGTCTCGATTTGGTTGGTCGATGAACTGGACGGTGGAGATTGGCCAGCGAGATCTTCTCTCATTGGTGCAGGGACTGCACCTCCTGTACCAAACCATTTCTTATTCCGTAAGTCAAGAACGCACTTTAAACACCACAAAATACAATTATAATATCTAAGATTCTAAATGTTAATTTAATTGGAACTTACAAATTAATTCATTTAAATCGAGTTAGTAGAAATAAGTTAGAAATTAAATATTTTGTCCGTGAATAAAGTTTGAATCGATTATCTTTTTAATACTATTTTTTTATAATTATAGTCCTTAAATTTACTCCTAATATTCGAAATCATATTTTTAATTAATTTAATTTATAAAATTATATTTAGTGTAAATAATTTTGTACGCAACAGTTTAATGATTGTTGATGCTCAATTTTATGTGGTTCGTTTTTAATAAGAATAAAATAATTCTGAAATTGTAAATAAAAAGATAAATAGAACAATGTTTGTTACTTGAATGCTAATAAAATTCAGTAGCCTAAAATATATATTACTGAATTTAATGTGTTTTTTACAATAAATGAAACCCTATTTATAAGACTTGAATATAGTGGAGGTGACTTTTAATGGAAGGTTGCAACTCTTCAGCTCAAACAACGGTTTGAACAATCGCGTCTGTTCGATTGAGTAGTTTTCGTTTCACCTCGGCAATCTTCAATAATTTGGTTTGATATCTTGACCGAATGACTTGTTTCGACCTAGAAGTGGTTCAGTTAGATATTGGTTGACCGAAGAGCTTGCCTTGGAGCATTTATCTTGTATTTTTAGCTTTCTTCTTTGATGGATTCGGAAATGGGTCTGCTTATTTTTTAGTCACAACAATAGTCCCCGACTTTCGTCCGAACTGCTATGGAGTTCGGCGACGCCGAAGTAGTTGATTCTTGGCTTAGAGCCATTCATTTTCATGCAAAAAATAGAATATTTTCGTATCGTGAGCCGTAATTCTACGAATTTTAGGAATATTTTTAATTTAGGGTTTATCCGCGAGGTTCGTCTTATGAATCACCCATTTTCTAATGTTAGGAAAATTCAAGGGGATATTCCGCGAGATAATTGAAACATGTTCGAATATTGACGAGATAATAAAATAATATATTTTTTATATTTAAATTTATGAATACATAAATATTCAACTACTCCATTTTGCTGAGTATAACGGACATGACCTTTGATGAACTATCCCATAGTTACTGAACATGCACAGACAATTATCATTGAGGAACTCACTACCATTATCAGAACGAACACGTTTAATGGAGTAAGCAAATTGTGTTTTGACATAGTTGATGAAGGAATGAATAATAGAAGAAACTTGGGATTTATATTTAAGGAGAAATGTCCATGTAGTGCGGCTGAAATCATCAACAATAGTCAATAAGTATTTACATCCTGTGAGAGAATCAAGTTTGTAAGGTCCCCAGAGATCAACATGGATAAGCTCAAAACAATGCTTGCTTTTTAATGAACTATGAGGAAAAACACCTCTTCTTTGTCTAGAAATATCACAAACATCACAAAGAAAATCAGTACAATGAGGAACAGAAGGAACAAGTGAAGACAAATGAGAAATTACAAGAGTAGATGGATGTCCTAATCTAGAGTGCCATAGACTAGAAGTTTGTGCTTGATGAGATGGTAGTGCGGCTGATGGAGATGTAGGTAGAGTGTAAATCGCATGAATAGATTAAGTAGAGAAGGACTCTTTGTTCAGAATGTAAAAATCCCAAAATACTTTGCCGGCAGCAAGGACTTGATGAGAGTTACAGTCCTGTATTAAGAAGAAGGTGTTGTGAAACCGACACATTAGAATCAACAGTGAGCTTTCGAACTGAGAGCAAGTTATATTTGAATGAAGGAATGTATAGTACTGAGTTGAGTTTAAAGTAATATGAAGAGAAATATACAAACTACCAATCTGGGATACATTTTAAGTTGTGCCATCAGGTAGAGATACAGAAAGATTAGAATGCAAGGAACGAAGATTATGAAGGTTATGAATAGTGATGCTCATGTGGTTTGTTGCTCCAGTGTCAACAATATTTGAGTTCAAATAATCAAGCAAAGTACAAAAAATGGAAGAAAGCATATATGCAAAATCACCAAACTCGGGAAAGCATGCCATGTTGCTCATTTCCTTAGAATTGGAGGCCGCATTTTTCTGAATTTCATCAATATTAGCCGCAATGTTCTCGTTCCAGTCAAGAGGTGTTTCAGAAGCCTGAGCTGCCACCATCGGACCGCCACGCTTCTTTCTTTCACCCCACCAATCAGGAAAACCCTTCATCTTGAAACACACATCAACTGTGTGACCCGATCGCCTGCAATGAGTACAGAAGAGATTAGTCTGATCGTGGCCACCACCATGACCACCACGATGCATAAAACCACCACGATTTTCTCGTGCCCAATGTGGATTATTTGTCACCACCATGGCAAGATTATCCGAATTCATGTGCATCTGATCCGTGATCTGCTTATTCTTTTCAGCCTTCAGCATGATAGAATATATTCGATTAACCGCCAGAAGTGGCTCCATCAATAGAATCTAGTTTCTCTCAAGGCTGAACACATCAGATAGGCCGAGTAGAAACTTGATAAGACGATCCTAAGAAATAATGTTTCATAGGCTTTAGTCATGAAATCCACAACTGCGCGCGTGATCGATGCTAAATCTGCATACAAATTATAGCAATGGGCAAATAAATTTATAAGACAACCCAAGGGTTGGTCGATCCCACAGAGATAGTGCAACGATGGACAATCATATACTGAACATGGTTCTCAGAACTTTTGTTTGGGCAAATCAAATTTGAGGTTTTTGGTTTTTCAAAAGAAATAATTAAAGAGGGAAATTCAAGTAATAAAAAGCACAGATTCTAGGGAAATCTACCAATCTGATCAACTTGCAAGAATTAAATATTCAAACCCATGAAACACAATTTTGGTGGAAAACCTTTTATTGTGGAGTTAATTCCTTGGTCGGGCAATTAAAACCTAAATTACTAATTAGTGATCTATCTCCTCTCGGTCTCAAAATACACCAATTAATCAATTTCATAAAGATCTAGATTTTCCTACAATTGAAATCTTCTTGGTCGGACAGATAATCAAAAGTATTAAACTCTTACTTTCTATTATCGATTTTCACCTTTTGGTCCTTCAATCAATAACTAAAACCTATTCCAATTCTCATCTCTCGATCCTTCAATTGAAAATAGATTTGAAATAAAATCAAAGAGTTTAAACCAATACAAGGGTTTGAATAAATAAATCTAAACAAGCATCACAGATGGAGAAACCCTAGAACCTGTTTAGGGTTCTAGCCTAACATATTGAAGAAAAACATTGCAGGGAAAATTAAAGATTGCATTAAAAAGTAAAGGTTTAACAAATAAAAGTAAGAGGAATTCTAACAAAACTTAAAGAAAACAGAAAATAAAGGTGTAAAAACTGTAAAGTGGGAAGGTATATGATTAAAGGATAAAAAGCTAATAATTCTGAGCTATTGAAGAGTTTATATAGAAGTAGGGTTGAGGCCTTGGATGGATATCTTCAAAAGGTATGATTTAATGCTTCCAAATTGATGTATATCTTGTTCCCCAAGCAATTCTCGCCCAAAATATGTGAAAATCCCGCAAAATCTCGCCAACCAGTCTGTCTCGGTCGAGATAGGCCTTGCCACGGCCGAGATGGATGCTTCTGTCTCGGTCGAGATAGCTTTTATTTCGGTCGAAACAGAGACCATTTTCGCCACTTCCGACCCTCCTGCGCAGTCTCACAATTTTGTCCATAACTTTCGCGTCCGAACTCCGATTGATCTGATTCCAGTTGCGTTGGAAAGCTAACTCAAAGATCTTTCAAATGCCATGCTCCATTAGCTCAGATTCCATTGGTGGAAGAATTTGTGACTGTTTATTTGAACATCTACTGCTTCGGAACGGGTTCTCCATTGGATTTGGCCTAAAACCTGCGAAATCTTACCATGACAAGCATAACATCCTCTCATATATACTCATGCTCAGTTTATTCAAGAAAACAAGCTAAAATGCATAAAAGAAAAGAAAAACAATGTGATAAGAGAGTAGAAAAACGAGCTTATCAGCGCGCACCAAGAACAAATTCAGTAGACTGATTTGCAGAAATTTGTCGAAGAACTTCCTCACCATCGATGGCTGGTCGCAGCTGGTAGAGCTCTTTTAACTTGCCATAGTATTCGGTAATGGCGAGTGAATCCTGCTTCATGTTGGCAATCTCCTTTCTTACTTGAAACAACATCGCGATATTCGAAACTCCATATCACTGATCACTAATTTTTATAATGATTTTTTATAGAATAGTGACAAGTTAAAATTATCGATCCCACAGAGATTGTAAAAGCGAACACCTCATATACTGAACCATTTGTTTTCGGTTTGTTGTCTAAGTAAATATAAACTTGAAAGGGTTTTTAAGATTTAAAACTAATTTTGCAAGAAAATTAAATTAAAGCAGGGAATTAAAATCGAGTTTTAGAACACTAGAGAAAAGATCAGATTCCAAGGTAAGTTCATGTCAAGGATAGCATGCAAGGGATTTTCATCGATCAGTTTAAAATAAAGATTTGGTGGAACATCAGGAAAATATCACAAATTCCAGGGTTTGACAATTCATAAAGTAGATTATCAATTTCCTATATCCTTTCGGTCTCTAGAAAAATTGACAACTCCCAAAGAACATCAGATTTATTCCTATGGATTAAATTC
>JAPKLW010000852.1:210987-294817 GCA_026898455.1 Plectranthus barbatus
ATGATATACTGAGTGGGAAAAAATGCTACACGCAGGCTACAAAAAATCTATTTTAAGCCCTAGAAAAAATATGAGTAAAATGTATCATTTTTGCTGGTTTGAGATGAACATTTGAAATCGAAAATTTGAAAAAATGATAAATCTCACCGGATTTTGGTAGTTGTTTGCCGTCGAAAAGCAGGAGCCGAGTTGGGAGCTTACTTTCGTTCAAATTTTTTGACCTAATTCGTGAATTTGCTAGATCATTAATGACACACACCTAACACACTAAATATTCGCTTTAATTTTGTCCTAGATCGTGGTTGGATCACGTTTGGTAACTGCTCCCATAAATTACGCATTTGCAGTTTTAAGAGTGTGCGGTTTTTTTTTTTTGCCAATTCTACCCTTTAAATGATATAAACAACACTATTTAATGATAAACGCTAAACTATAATCTGGAACGTAGATCCAAAATTTCAATGGTTAGATTTGGTTCTCTGTTCAGTCACAAACACTTGTTCAACCTTGATCACTCCCCTATATATATATATATATACACACATATATATGGGCTGATCTGGTGAGAATAACCCTTTTCATGAGAAATGAGAATAAATTTCATCCATAGATTTGACAACATCAACGATCCGGATTACATAAGAACTTTAACAAAAAATGCGGCATTTTATCCTCATTTTACTTCATTAAAGGGCAACATAGTCATTACGAACGTACAGGGTGCAAAAGTTGTGTTTTGTTCATTTTATATATTATATACTTAATTTTATCTTAGTTATACTTCATTTGATCTCAATTGCGAATCATTATAAAATAAATTCGATTTGAATTTTGATGTTACACGTGACATGCATTTTATCTTAGCAGTTCTTCATTATATCTTAGTTATTCTTCATTTTATCTCAATTGTGATTCATTATAAAATAAATTCGATGTGAATTTTGATGTTACACGTGACATGTATTTTATCTTAGCAGTTTTTCATTATACCTTAGTTATTCTTCATTTTATCTCAATTGTTGTTCATTATAAAATAAATTGAATAAAAATAAAATTAATTTTCGGAAAAAATTATTTCAATTCTCTTCATTTTATCTCCTATATACATCATTAAATGAAAAAAATCAAATTTTTAGAAATAATTCTCTTTATTTTATCTCCTCTATACTGCATTAAATGGAAAAGATTAAATTGAATAAAAACAAATTCAATTTTTCGGAAAAAGTATTTCAGTTCTTTTCATTTTATCTCCTATATACATCATTAAAAGAAAAAAAATCAAATTTTTAGAAACAATTCTCTTCATTTTATCTCTTCTACACTTCATTAAATGGGAAAAATTAAATTAAATAAAAATAAAATCAAATTTTCAGAAGAATATGTTAAGTTCATTTTATCAATTTAAAAATTTATTAAATTAGAAAATTTAATTAAATAATAATTTAATTTTAGAGTATTGGATGACTCAACAAGACAATCGAAATCTTATGAAAAATCGAAAAAAAAAAGGAATTATAGATCCAAATATGTAATAATGAAGTTCGCGGAAGATAAAATAAAAATGGAAATTATTTGAGGGAGATACCATCAGGCTAAATGACAATGATACCCTTAAATATGTAATAATAAAGTTCGCGGAGGATAAATTGAAGACGTAAATTATTAAGAATGACCGCAGATCTTGTGAAATCAAAAACTGAGATTTATTCTCATTTCTTACATTAACATCTACTCTCATATAATCTAACCTCTATATATATATATTTGGATCAATGTAATTAGAACAATAAATCACTACTCGTTAGAGGGAAAAAGAAAAGTTCTATGAACTAATAAATGTGGAGATGACCAATTGATACAGTTTTTACTTTGAAAACACGTTTGCATTTATTAGTTAATTTATTAATGACATGATATTAAATGATTCTTAAATGATTAATATGTAGAAAAGTAAATATTATAAATCATTTGAAAAGACAATATAAGGTCGAGGTTTTAACATATAAAATTAATATAAAAAAATCAATGTTAGCAAATACAATATGATCATAAGATGTTGACTCAGGGCGGATCCAGAAATATATAATTGGGGATACAGTTTATAAATAAAATTAAATTGGGAGTATATTATATATAACTATATAATAAAAATATATATAAATATATATTTTTGATAGTAATAAAATAAAATATTTGGAGTACAAGTGTACCCCATTTTAGAACATAAGTCCGCCCCTGTGTTGACTATAATCACTATATAGAGAGTAAGTCCCAAATTTGTTTATGAGTATTTTAAAATTATTAGTGACATTCATAATTAGGTCGTGATCTTTACCCTTATATAAATAGATAAGTAGCAGTCGATTGAAATCCATCTCTATTAAATATACAAGTTTAAAACCATATTCAAGCGTAATCAATTTTTTTTTTATGATTTGGATAATTAAGATTTCAATATTATTGTGGGAATGAACTATATAAATATCAATTTCGCTCACCTATCTAGCATATGCTTATGTGTTAATATGATGAAATAAAATTGATGGTGATGTCAATTTAAATTATTATTACTATCTCTATTGTTTTGTCATATTAATTATGGGCACATTAACAATGTTTAGGATAGATATTAGGATATTTCTAATATAAGTATTTTTATGATTTTTGAAATGAAACCCAGAAAAAGTATTTGTTAAATATAATATTTTGTGATATATTGTTAGAACATATGTTAGCTAGCTAGTGTTTGGCGCATATATATCAAAATCAACAGCTCAACATATATTTCATTATCAACAGCTGTTACATGTCTATTATTCCCATCAATCATATTCAAAATTATATTTAATGGAGAATGGTGCTTGAGTAGTGATATCAAAAATCACTTTGGCTAATTTTTTTTCTTTTTTTCTATTTCTGAATAGTTGCATTAATTTATTAAAAAATTGACGTCTCACGTCTCTCATATTTATTGAACATGCATGTCCCAGAAAGTCGTATTGACGAAAGTAATATTAATGCATCCACAAAGAAAAAAATTAGTTGAAAACAACAATGACATTGGATTAAGTTGTTTATTAGTTCATAAGAAGGTAGATATTTTGAATTAATAGATCACCAACTATTGATTATGCATAGCTATGTTATTTCAATTTTTTAGTTTTTATTTTGTAGGTGATTGCAACCATTTTTTTAATTTATTTTTGACACATTTGATTTGATTTTTTTTGTTTTAATGGGGAACAATGATTTAACCAAAATGAGCTTTTGCTTCAATAGTCGTTTCTTTGGCATTCAATTTAAGTAACGGTTGATTAATTGAGGATTTGTTTTACTTGAACTTGTTGCAATTTCCATCGGTTAAGAATTTTTTACACGACTTGATAATACGACGTGAACACGCACAATAATAATGAACACCGACATGATACAATCCATTAAGCTCTAAACACGAACACAATAAATTCTGACAAGATAACATGACACACACAAATTGTTGGCTCCATTGGCATACACTAGGACTAGCAGACCCCCCTAACCGGATTTTTTTTTTTCGTTTTTATAGTATCGTGATCCGGGATTTTTTGGATTAGCCCCCTCGTAAAGAAGAAAAAACGGTTGAAAATAAGAAAAAAAAATATGTAGGAAGGGTTGAAATCTAATGGAGGCAACAAAAAAACCAACTCACGGGGATTTTTTGGATCCGCCACTGGCTGGCTCTACACTTGGAGCTAATTTTTTTTGACATGACACAATAACACGATACAAACCGCATGATAATAATGGGCACGAACACGACACGACACGAGTCGTTAAGTTCAAACACAAACACGATAAATGGTAATGACCCGACACGATAACATTCTACACCATAATGATCCGACACGCATTAAAATAAATAAAAAAAAAGAAGCCCACAACTCAATAATTAAGGAAAAGTTAAAAATCATGAAGTAACTTTCAAGTAGATTATATAATTTACAAATGAGAAATAAATGGAAATGAGTGACCATGAAATAAGTCAGCTGGAGATTTGAGATGATAGTTTTGATACATATGAAAGTAGCAGTAGGGGATATGTTAGTTTATTCTGTTGGCATTAATTCTAATTAAGGTGTGGAGGATCTAGTGATGGCCACGGTTCTCCTTACATAAATCTTGATTCAGAATTGGTCTGCTAAAATACAGTCACCGTTCAGAACTATGAATTTAATAACCAAACGCAATGTCTCCTTTCTTGTATGAATAGCTTATATATATATAGCTTCTTGTTATTTTAAAAAAATTAACAAAGTATCCAATAAAATGCAACAACTTTGATGAAAAATGCAAAATAGAACAACTATATTTATATCAGTTAATGTTTAAACATGATAATTAATTAGAATTATAGTTGCACTTTATATCTAACACACCCAATGAGTTGTAAAAATATAAAAGACTTTTTTATGTTTTTTAGGTTGTTATTGAATATCTCATTTTCATGCTTATGAGTTATAATTAGAGAGGAAATCTTGCAATTATTAATAAAATGAAAATGAGATGAAAAAATTTGATCATTGTAAGATTACTACCCTAATTATCAAGAGCATGAAAATAAAAAACCTTATGACCACTATAACTTAACAATATTTTGAATGATATACAACAAATTCGACGAAAGATATGAAATATAATTATATTTTTAATTTTCAAGTAACTAAATTATACTTTTAGTAGCTAAGTAAATTGCACAAATTAAGAAAGCTTGACACAGTTGAGAGTGAGTACACGGAGTTTGAAGAGAATCTGTATTTATAAATTGGGAAAGTCTCATATGAGACGGTCTCATCATATTTAATTGTAAAATGGACTTAATCTTATCCATATTTTTTAAATGGATCTTTTAATGGATATTTTTCAGAATATAAATCATTCTCCTCCTCCTTCCCACAACGTAACTTTCCTCCCCAACTTTTATTTCATAAATTGTACCTTCTCCAACCACTCTTCTCCTCCACCTCTTGCGACACCACCACCTTCTCCTCCCCGCCATCGAAACTCCGCCACTATGCTACTCCTCCGCCGTCGATGATTCTGCATTGGTGGAAATTGAATTGAATGTTGTGTTGTCCAACATTGATGAAACTTCATACTGAATGAATCATACATCATTTCTTGCACTTAAATCTTGTGAAATTTTGGGTTTACGTTTTGTGATTCCAAAACCGATCTTTCTCTCATCGTTCGAGTCTCTTCTAACTCCGGTGCCACTTCCCTCTTTGTCAGCCTGCTATTCCTAGGGGTGTAAACGAACCGAGCCGAGCCGAGTAGTAAGATGCTCGAGCTCGGTTCGTTAGGTTTTTACCGAGTTCGAGCTCGGTTCGAGCTCGATAAAAAATCTTAATTTTTTGATCGAGCTCGAGCTCGAGTTCGAGCTCGAAAGCTCGAGTTCGGCTCGAGCTAGACTCGGGATCGGCTCGACAATGTTAATTATCGAGCATGAGCCGAGCTCGAATTCGAGCTCGACTCGGACTCGAGATCGAGCTCGAGATCGGGCTCGAATTCTTTAATTAGATTATGCTAAACTAATCATATATTATAAGTAATAAGTTGTAAGCTGACTTAAAAGAAAAAGTTATAAGCTGATTTTAAATTTTAACTTGTAATTATAAATTAAGGTTTTCAATAATTTATATAAAGGATAGGTAATAGTTATAAACTAAAGAATTTGTTTTAAACATATATTTTTATTTTACTTTTTCATTATCAATACATTTTAACAAAGTTTTATGATTCAATAATTGATCATATAAATATATTATGCATTAATACTTGTATATTGAGTAACTATAACTAGGAGTTTGTATTAATTGTTTATTTTATCTTAATTGTTCATTATCTATACATTTTAACAAAAGTATTATGATTTAATAATTTTAATAGATATATGATATACTATGCATTAATATTTGTATTTTGAGTATTTATAACTTAGGAGTTTGTTTTAACTATATGTTTTATTCTTACTTTATGACTTAATAAGTTATATACATATATTACGCATATATATTTGAATATCGAGTAACTAACTTTGAAGTTTATTTTAATTATATATTTTTATCTTACTTTTCTATTATATATACAATTTAACAAAAGTTATGATTTAATAGTTTTTATAAATATATCATATGCAGTAATATTTGTATATTTAGTAATTATAACTTAGGAGTTTATTTTAATTATATATTTCTATCTTAGTTTTTCATTATGTGTACATGTTTAAAAAAGTATTAATTTTATACTTTATATAAATTTATAGTTTACACATTAATATTTGTATATTGAATAATTAAAAGCTAGAAGTTTGTTTTAATTATATAATTTTATCTTAGTTTTCCATTATATATGGAGTACATTTTAACAAAAGTATTATGATTTAATTGTTTGTATAGGCTTATTATGCATTAATATTTGTGTTGAGTAAATATAACTTATGAGTTTATTTAATTATATATTTTTATCTTAACTTTCCAATATGCTTACATTTTTAAAAACATATTAAAATTTAAAAGTTTATATATATATATATATATAAATATCAAATTTTTATAAAAGAAATTCGAGCTTATTAACGAGCCTACTCACGATCTTATAAACGAGTATGTATTCGAGCTTATTAACGAACCAGCTCGCGAGCTTTTAAATGAGCATTCTCGCGAGCCTGTACACGAGCTTGCTCGCGAACATGTTCGAGCTCGAGCTCGATAAAGCTCGGTTCGAGCTCGAACTCGAACATGTTCGCGATCTTAGCGAACCGAACACATGCGAGCTCGAGCTCGGCTCGATAACGTTATCGAGCTCGACTCGAAGCTCGAGCTCGGTTCGTTTAATAAATAATCGAACTTCGATCGAACTTTTTTCGAGTCGATATCCGAGTAGCTCACGAGTAGCTCGGCTCATTTACACCCCTAGCTATTCCCATTCAAATACAGGAACCTCTGCCCCAGCTTGCTAAACTCCTTCCCAAATGATGCATTCATTTACTGTAAATGATGTATTCTTTTAATGTAAATGATGTATTCAGCAATTAAGGTTTTTTCAGCAATTAAATTTTTTTTTTGTTCTCAAATGATGTATTCATTTACTGTAAATGATGTATTCATTTAATTTAAATGATGCATGCAATTCATTTTAAATTATTTTTACTCCATTCCCTATACTCCAACAGAATTGTTCCACGCATACAGCTCAAACAAAGTTGTTTGTTATCCATATTATATAGAACCATCAATCTTTACTTGACGATAGAGGGGCAAACATCCACTCTTCTCAACCGAGACGATGAATTCCCTCAACTGGGCACATCCGCCGCTCTCTCCCACCAAATCGTCTCCCTCACCTCCACCACCTACATACCTCAGCCTTTTCTTTCTGAACTTCAGACTGTTGAAGAGGCAGAAGATCGACCTCTACAAACCCAAACTCGACGGGGTCATGCTAGGCGGCGGAGGCGGGGATATGAGTGGGGTGTGATTTGGGAGGAGAAGGAAGAGAGAGAGAGAAAGGGGTGTGTCACGTGTGTGTTAGGGGCGGAGGAGTGATGGTATAAGGGTTGATTTTTTTTTAAAAGTATATGGGTATGGATCTTGATCCGTCTCACAATAAAAATAGTGAGACCGTCTCTCAAGAGACCAACTCTTATAAATTTTATTAAAAAAGATAGCCATTTGAACGACAGTTCAAGCTTATGTGGCATGATCTGATTTGTCCATTTTTAAAAGATCACGTTGGTTCTAAACCGTAATATTTAAATTTTCTGTGTTTGATAGGAAGCAGAATCACGTGTTCGGCGAGAACGGGCGTGAGCCTACTGCTCGTGGGTTGTGCCGTCGATTTAATTTTAATTATGTTTGAGTTTAAGTATTTATTTCCTAGTTTATTTATTTGAGTTTTAGATATAGATTTTCTAGATTATTTAGTTTAGATTTGAAGTTATCCAAATTATAATTGGATTTATATCCTAATTATAATTAGATTAGTTTAGATTTAAATTAGATTTGATTTAGATTTGGCTTTAGGTCTATTTAAGTTTAAGTTGTTTATTATTTTCATTAAGCAATAAGAATTTGAATTATTCACGGTTTATCGTGAGTGGGTCATTTCTTCTTCTATCAGTGTTCCTAATATTTGGACCCAGAACTGGCACGTTAAAACGGTTATGGCTCCGTGGACCAATGATAATCTGTAGATGGTATTCTATGTTATATATGATACAAATACAAAAATGGAAGGTCGTGTGAGTTGTGGACTGGAGTGTTTTCCGATGATTGTAATTTTTGGATAAGGATTCCTGATCAGATTCCTATTGCAGTGTATATTTCAAATGAGCTTCGCTTCACTTTTGTTAAACATTTTTTGACATTAATTAAAGAATGTAAGTTGCAAAATATTTAGTATATGTATATATATTGACACATTCACTTACTTTGCCTAGACATAGATGCTTGCTGATGCTGATCAAGTAATCTGATAAACCTTGACAATTTCTAAGAGAGATTCTGCTTGCTGATGCTGTCTAATACTTCAGTTCTGCATAGTGATTAAATTTCAACAATGGAAGCATTGGAGAAGCATTTTCTTGAATCTGTTCCGTCGAATGCAGGCATATGCTTTGTCTGTTCAAGAATTAATGCATCAGCATTGCAATGCTGCGGTAACTGAAGACACAACTTCATCCATTTCTGTCAGCAGGCACAGGGGGTATGCCATGTTTCGCATTGCTATTGTATTCCACATCCATTTGGACAAGATATAAGGGCTTCGGCCCTCTCTATCTAAACGGCCCTTTGCTCCACTTCTAGATGCAATCCACAGTTAATAGCTTTTGCATTCTAAAACATAATTTTATATATTATATCATTAGTGAAATAATTTGATAGTGTCTGATCTCCAAAAGTATAATTTGTGATGAACTTTGCTAAATTTTTTGTGTTCACTTATTTATTGTGCAACAAATGCTTCCTCAAAGAATTGTTTTTGCAACTAAGTTAATTAAAATAAGGAGTATTTTTTTTTTTAATCTTTAGTCTTGTTGGAGATTCGGAGATTTTATTGTAAATTTTTGATGTAAAATATTTAAAATATTATCAAATTAATCTACTTAACGAGTAGATGGTCATGGTATATTTATTTTCTCAAATCCGAATTTCGGTGAGTGAGAAATGAGTCCACGAAGTAACACGGTTGGTGAGATTATTGCATAAAGTGGTTATGTAATAAATGATGTTTCACATAGATTAATTACACTAATTATGAAATGTTTTTAAACTATAATTTTAGTGGTGTATAACAACAAGGTGTACAGTGTATGTGGCACACGGTGGTGCCCTCACGCACCGCCGCCGCTCGCCTTGCCCGCCCCGCTTGGCCTACGGCCTTAGTGAGGCCGGTCTCGATTTTTGGCAACTGGTCTTTGGGTGATTCTTGGATTTGGCTTGACCAGCTCGTGCCTTATTTCCACACCCATTACAACATCTTTTTCCTGAAAAATCTATGTTCGCCAGATAATGAGCACTACATTGGCGAATTCGTCTTGCAGGAGGAGGAACTTCTCGACTCAAACTTATTTTTTATTTATTTTATTTATTCTCGCATCTCCCAGTACTTGCAATTTTACTTGTAAAAAATTACATTTCTTGATATATTTTGTTGCATTGTTTTCAGACTTATATCTCAATTTCCAACAAGTCTTTACATGATAATGGATGAGAATGAACTCTACTTGGTGCCTTCTTCTATGAGGTTTGAATGAGATTCACCATCAATCTGTGTCACTTTCCTATCCATTTTCTGGTAAAGGGCGTGCCGGGCCGGGGTGGTGTTGGATAGCAAGTCTTGTGAAGAAGGAGAAGTCTGCAAAGAGGAAATACACTCCTTAATTTCCTTGATCATGGATATTGATGACATGACTTAGGATTCATGTAAATATATATGATTCGAGTAGTCTGATGTTATTGCTGTATATAGGCCTCTCTTCATGCTGTTGTTGCAAGACTATGATTTTTTCTTATAAAAAAAAAAAGACAGTTGAATTTAAAAGAAAAAAAAGAGACTGTTGATGATTTAAAGACGATTCTTATTGTTCTTTTGATGGGATGATTGAAACACATAGTCTGGATGCTTTATTTCATGGTTTTAATAATGTAATGTTTGAAGATGTAAGAAAAAAAATGAAACTCCTAGAAACTGGTATTCAAGCTTCAAATGTTGGTTGTGATGTATATGAGTTTTGGTTGGTTCGAAAAAATGGTGACATTGACTTAGTTTTGGAACGTGTCTGAATCACATTCTCAAATTGTTCGAAAATATTTGTCACACACAATAATTAAATATTGTAAATGGTTGTATCGATGAATGTATAGAATTGCAAAATACATGGCATTCTACTATAGCAGCTGAAAATCTGGAGTCTTTTAAGTTTTGACTTATTATCTAGTCTAGCTTGCAAAAGACAAAGCGGCTACCATAGGAATAGGGATCCTTGCAAGAAAACTCATTTTTTTTTTTATAAATTGACTACACAATCTAAATATAAAGAGTCATAACAGAGCTTTAACTTATGAGATCAGAAAATTTATTAATATTTTTAAATCAGTTCATTAGCTTAATATTGAAACACTTTATCAATTAACTTTAAACTAATTTACTAGTGTAAATATATTCACATTTGAAAAGCTTGTCATAAAATTAGAAACACTTATTGTCGATTTCATTAAAAACTAAGGTTTGTATGTTTATTTTTGTTGCTATTTTGTGGCCCAACGCCTCCTTATATATAAATAAATATAGTTTGAGATACAAATGTTAGTATATGTATCGGAAACATCTAGGAGTGAAATGAGGGTCAAAGCCCCACAAATTGTGTGACTAATAAATTAAACACAAATATATATATATATATATATATATATATATATATATCTGATCATATAATAAGTGAGTTTTCCATGCTAAATGAGAATAAATCTGGGCTGTTTATTTATATAGATCGACGCTTCAGATTTAAACTACTCCTTCATTAATTCACGCATCATTATGGAAATAAGGGTAAGGTAATAATTGCTGTTTTAATTTTGGTAACCGTCTCCTCTATTTTAGATCTAAATACTCTCTCTCCTAATTTTCTCTTTCCTCCCATTATAATAAAACGATTATATCTTTCTCGATTCAAATCTATTTTTTACGAATCATATATCAAATTAAACGTATTTTTACGACGATTCATATGATATCCATATTGGATATGTTAAATTTAGAAGATTCGCACGAAAATCATGATTTTATATTCAGCTGGTATATGTTCTTCATTATATTTACGTTCAGGATAAAAAATGCATAAATTGCGCATAAAAAATGTTCCAAAATATCTGCATTTTTTGCATCAAATGATGCATTATTAACTTGAATAAGATGCATTTTTATTCTAAAGCATATGCATTTTTGTATTCATATTGAGTGCATTTTTTATATTGATACGTTCAGGATAAAAAAATGCATCAATTACTCATAAAAAATGCATCAATTACTCATAAAAAATGCATCAATTACGCATAAAAAAAATGTTCCAAAATATCTGCATTTTTTGTATCAAATGATGCATTATTAACTTGAATAAGATGCATTTTTATTCTAAAGCATATGCATTTTTGTATTCATATTGAGTGCATTTTTTACATTGATACGTTCAGGATAAAAAAATGCATCAATTACGCATAAAAAATGTTCCCAAATATTTGCATTTTTTGCATCAAATGATGCATTATTAACTTGAATAAGATGCATTTTTATTCTAAAGCATATGCATTTTTGTATTCATATTAAGTGCATTGATTATATGCTGCAGTTTTATAACTAAAATGTTGCATTTTTCACATTGAACGTATGCATATTATGTTTTATGAACTGCATGAAATGAAATTATTGAATATACATTTTTTACATTTTTGCCCTTTTATGCATTGCGTATGTGCAAAAAATGCACCGAAAATTGGACGGGATTTATTTAACCTGAGCCGTAGATTGAAATATTTAATGGCTCAGATTTTTTCTCATTTAGCACGGGAAATCCTATTATCACCTAATCACTACCCTATATATATATATATATATATATATATATATAGGGTAGTGATATATATATATATAGGGTAGTGATTAGGTGATAATAGGATTTCCCGTGCTAAATGAGAAAAGATCTCAGTCGTTTAAAATCTCAATCGACGGCACAGATTAAGCTCGTCCCTTCCAATTTTTGATGCATATTTTGCACATACTCAATTAATAAAAGGGTAAGATAGTAATTGTCTTCTCTATTTAGATCTAAACACTCTCTCTCCTAATTTTCTCTTTCCTCCCATTATAATCAAACGATTATATCTTTCTCGATTCAAATCTATTTTTTACGAATCATATATCAAATTAAACGTATTCTTACGATGATTCATATGATATCCATATTGAATATGTTAAATTTAGAAGATTCGCACGAAAATCTTGATTTCATATTTAACTGATATATGATCTTCATTATATTTATGTTCAGGATAAAAAATGCATCAATTACGCATAAAAAATGTACCTAAATATTTGCATTTTTTGCATCAAAATGATACATTATTAACTTGAATAAGATGCATTTTTATTATAAAGCATATGCATTTTTGCATTCATATTGAGTGCATTTTGCATTGATTATATGCTGCAGTTTATGCCTAAAATATTGCATTTTTTACATTGAACGTATGCATATTATGTTTTATGAACTGCACGAAATGAAATTCTAGAATATATATTTTTTTTACATTTTTTCCCTTTTATGCATTGAGTATGTGCAAAATATGCATCGGAAATTGGAAGGGACGGGCTTAATCTGTGCCGTCGATTGAGATTTTAAATGGCTGAGATCTTTTCTCATTTAACACGGGAAATCCTATTATCACCTAATCACTACCCTATATATATATATATATGACTGATCTGGAGAGAATAGGCATTAACGTGAGAAATGAAAATGAACATGTTTCGTGGATTTCAGTAAATCAACGATCAAGATTACATAAAACAATAAAAAGAAGATGCGGCATTTTATCCTATTTTTCGTTCATTAAAGGGTATTATTGTCATTGCAAACAATGAACAAAATTCTGTTCTCTTTATTTTATCTCCTCTATACTTCATTAAATTGGAAAATTTAAATTAAATAAAAATAAAATTAATTTTTAGGAAAAGAATTTCAGTTATCTTCATTTTATCTCCTCTATACTTCATCAAATGGGAAAAATTAAATAAAATAAAAATAAAATCAATTTTTTGGAAAATGATTTCAGTTCTTTTCATTTTATCTATTACAAACTTCATTAAATGGGAAAAATTAAATAAAATCAAAGTTTCGGAAGAATGTGTTAAGTTCATTTTATCTATTTAAAACTTCATTAAATTAGAAAATTCAATTAAACAATAATAAAATTAAATTTTCACACTAATCGAAATTCAAAACTACCACCCCTGCCAAAAAGTAAATGTTGTAATTAATTATTTCACATCATCAACACGCAAAAGCAGAGATCATTACAGAAAACCTCTCAACTTCTCCTCATTTCTCCAAAAATCACCTCTCCGTCCTCTAGGGTTTTTGTTCAGTTTTTCTTTAATTTTTCTTCTGAAAAAACTTCCTCGCCGCAAAAATGTCTCGAAAAAGGTCTTCTGAAGACGTTCCTTCGATGGACGGTAAGTTACTTTGCATTTTAATAACATTTTTAACGAGTTGAACTTCATTATTCATAGTTTTTTTTATAATTTTTAAGCATTATGTCTGTATTTTAGTGATTACTACATTTCATATTTTGTTTTCAACATCTGTAGTATCGTATGCATGTCATGTTATACCAAATATTATATAATATGAGAGGAACACGAAGAACATATGGTTATAGTTTCAAAATTGATAACATTATGTGTTCAATGTATGGTTTTAGCACCATAAACTTTGTTTATGTTACATAAATGAAGTATTCATATGTTTAATGAAAGTTTTTCATTATAAAATGAAAGCTGATAGTGTAATAGATTCAAACTCGAAAAGATTATGTGTTCATTGTATGATTTTAGCGCCATAAACTTTGTTTCTGTTACGTAAATGAAGTAATCATATGTTTAATGAAATTTTTTCATTATAAAATGAAAGTTGATAGTGTTATAGTTTCAAAATCGGAAAGATTATGTGTTCAATATGTGATTTTCGCGCCCTAAAGTTTGTTTCTGTTAAAAAATGAATTATTCATATATTTAATGAAAGCTTTTCATTATAAAATGAAATATGACTTACATAAAGAACATTCCTCAATAAATCAGGCATATGATTTAATAATGAAGTATCTCTTACATGTAATGAATATATTTCATTATAAATGAAGTATAACGTTGAAAAAATGAACAATTTTTCTAATAATAAAACTAAATTTTTGCAGTAATCAAAATTCAAAACTACCACCCCTACCAAAAAGTAACTGCTGTAATTAATTATTTCACATCATCAACTCCCAAAAGCAGAGATCATTGCAGAAAACCTCTCAACTTTCCCTAATTTATCCAAAAATTGTCTCTTCGTCCTCTAGGGTATTCGTTCAGTTTTTCTTTCATTTTTCTTCTGAAAAATTTTGTCACTGCAAAAATGTCTCGAAAAAGGTATTCCGAAGACGTTTCTCCGATGGACGGTAAGTTACTATGCATTTTAATAACATTTTTAACGAGTTGAACTTCATTATTCATAGTTTTTGATAATTTTTATGCATTATTGTTGGGAAATTTGTCAAAGTTTCTCTCCCTCAGTAGCTACTTGTATAGATCTTAGTTTTGGTGGATTAAATCCTAAGTCCTACCAGCGTCAGTTGTCTCTAGATAGCTCTAGTTCTCAAATGTAAAGTCCTGTTTGGGTCTTTTTGAGTTGTAAGTCGCAGCTGATCAAGACTCATGCTGACACTGTTCACCAGCATGAGAAATGCTTACCACTGGTTTATCAGCAGTTGGGAAAAGTTTCATCAGGTGGCGGCTGATAAAGACTCGTGCTGACACTGTTCACCAGCATGAGAAGAGCTAATGACTGGTTACTGTTCACCAGTTGGGAAGGATTTCACCAGCAGGCGGCTGACAAATCCTACCAGCAGAATACGTGTTCTCACTGACACTATTCACCAGCGGTGAAGCCACCAGTCATGGGAGATTCCAAGAGTTAACATCAGACATATTGGTAGACTTAGATTGTGCCAGCGCAAGTCACCAGCAGAGACTGCCAGCACAAGATCACCAGAATGATCTACCAGTCGGATGTTACCAGCAGAATTCCAGATTCTCTCTCCCAGAGTCTTAGAGACAAAAAGAAGATTCGTCGAGGAATTAACTGACAGAGTATGACTTTAAGGAGGATACCTTAAAGTCCATCAGTTACAAGACACCAGTCTCGATTCCTCGTACTGACGAATAGTGCCGTTCTGACATAAAGAGATCAATGTCAGATAAAGCGGACAAAAGTATGGCACTTTCCGGAAAAACATACCTGCCGCCGTCAGAAGGACATGCGAGGACAGAGACCTTTTCCGGATGTGTCCAAACGGCTAGAAGATTTGAATGGGATCCCGCGTCTATAAATAGGTCGGAACCACCAACATTTAAGACGCTTGCTTCCTGACATTCAATACTCTTCTCCCTCGCTCAACTACCGAAAGTCTGAAACTTTATTGCAAGCAAGCAAAACACTTTCGAGGCCTTTCCTAAGGCTTTCCGTGTGTTGATTTATCAAACACGAGACTTCAAGCTTCCAGCTTGTAAGTTACTGATCTCTTTGGTGCTCTTTCTCTTCCGAGGAAGTTCACAGCAGCTCTTGTGCCAGCCAGCACTTGAGTTATCACAGGCAGTTTGCCGTATTGAGAAGATACGTTCTTGGGAGAACTAAACACCCAGTGAAGCTGTGGAGGTTGAAGTGACGTGCTCGCACTACACCAGCTGATCAGAGTTGAAGAAGGAAACAAGGCCGGGAGCGGTTGATCTAGTGAACTGGTGGACGAGGCATTCACCAGCTAGAGATAGATCGTAGGACTCTTGTACCTGATTACTCTTAGTGAATTTCCAGTGCTACGACTGGAGAGTGGACGTAGATCAGTTGATCGAACCACTATAAATCCTTTGTCTTTATCAGTTTTCTGCATTACATTCTTATTTTAAACCCAGCACCCAAGGCTGGTGTATACTCTGAAAACTGATAACTGTGTAAACAAGGCCTAAATATTCTAAGTTTTTGAATCACCAGCTGACAGGTCCCAGTCAGTTGGTTAACCAGCAAGTGCAAGAAAACGTTTACTCTTTCATTATTTCCGCTGCTAACGTTTTATACTCTGATAAACTGGGACCAACAATTATGTTTGTATTTTAATGATTACCACATTTCATACTTTGTTTTCAACATTTATAGTATCGTATGCATGTCCTGTTCTACCAAAACTTATATAATATGAGAAGAACACGAAGAACATATGGTTATAGTTTCAAAATTGATAACATTATGTGTTCAATGTATGGTTTTAGCACCATAAACTTTGTTTCTGTTACATAAATGAAGTATTCATATGTTTAATGAAAGTTTTTCATTATAAAATGAAAGTTGATAGTGTAATAGATTCAAAATTGAAAAGATTATGTGTTCAATGTATGATTTTAGCGCCATAAACTTTGTTTATGTTACATAAATGAAGTATCAGCCTAACTCCATCATATGTTTAGTGAAACTTTTTCATTATAATTAAAATGAAAGTTGATAGTGTAATAATTTCAAAATCGAAAAGATTATGTGCTCAATATGTGATTTTCGCGCCTTAAAATTTGTTTCTGTTACAAAAATGAATTATTCATATGTTTAATGAAAATTTTTCATTATAAAATGAATTGTGGCTTACATAAAGAACATTCCTCAATAAATCAGGCATATGGTTTAATAATGAAGTATCTCTTACATATAATTAATATATTTCATTATTAAATGAAGTATAACGTTGAAAAAATGAACAACTTTTCCAATTGTTTTTCCTACATAAAACACACGTGTACATAACTCAATATGCTTCAATGATAATATACCTGTATAAAATTAATTATAGTATACGAAAAATGAATTTTAGTTTATGTGCAATTTCACTGCTTGTATTTCAATATATTAACTTGTCTATTCTAACATATCTCTTCATTTCTCAGATAAAAAAAAAACAAAAGATATCACCAAAGAAAAAACAAAAGTAAAAAAAAATAGCTTCCGAGAAAGCTCCTGTTGATACGACCACTATTTTACCTACACAACCATCTACAACTCAAGGCACTACTGCCAAAAAGAAGTTCTCAGATTACCCATATTTGATAGTCAGAGCAAGCCCAGATATCCTAATCAGAGCATTGACTGATTTAAATGAAGCTCAGAAAAAAGTCATAGAAGATTTGGGATTCATGCATATCTTTAAGCTTCGGATATGTGAAATCCAAGGAAAACTTGCTCATTGGTATTTGAATGCTTTTGATACAAGAAGTTGCAGCATGATATTACCAAGAGAGAATGGGGGACCAAAGAGATTACATATGACAGAAAAATATGTTTGGGCGATATTTGGATTTCCTAAAGGTCCAAAAAGAATTCAAAGGAAAACCAAGAAAGATGAAGACACGCTTTTGAAGGAGTGGGAATCACGTTTTGACCGTCCGAAGTTGACTATCAGACCAACTGATGTTGTAAAAGAAATGAAGAAGGAGACTGATGGTGGTGATTGGTTCAAAAGACATTTTCTTTCTGGTTCTTCTAGAGCATTGCCTTTTCGAGAATGCAGCAGATGATACATGAAGCTAAAAATCATGTTAAATCTGCATGACACATCAGATGTTATAAATTTTAACTGGTGCCACTACATGCTCATATCACTGATACGCCACAAAGATAATTGGTAGAAGAGAAACACTATCCGCTTCATTGGACCAACACTGTTGCCAATGGTAAATACAAATTTCATTTATCATTAATAATCTTACATTTCTTTATTATAACAAAATCATCTTACTAATATTTATTACTTTTGCATGGCAACTCTTCTTCGTAGACATGGTTTAACTTTTCATGCGCTTTATTGAAAGATCATATCCATTAATGGGGTGAACGAAGTTCATCACTTCTAAGAGCAAGGCAAAAGGGTGAAATAGATTCTAGAGGATTTGGATACGGACATATTACTGAAAGGTTTGATCCTGGGGAACCAGCCACAACAAATGAAGCAATCAAAATGACTGAAGCTCATATGTACACAGACTAGATTATGGATGCAGCAAAGGAAATGGCTGAATCAATGTCAACATTGATTAATTTGATAAAAAGCGCGGCTGCAGATTTTCAAGATTGCAGTGGAGACATCAAGAAATCTTATAAGTGTTTCACCTCCAACAGCTCTTTCTACAACAACTACAAATTCATCATTGTCAAGCCAACAATCATTATTGGGTAAAGAATGGAGCAATCCAATTTGGATAGGAAGACTATAGAGAATAATGCAAGCAATAGATGAAAAGCGTGCATTGCATGAAACTATTCCTCCAAATTTCAAACTTGTCTTTTCACAAGATTAGGTAAATATATCTAATATTTAAATTATATTTTAAAGAAAATTACTTCATCTAATAAATATCATGATTTCAATACTAGGAGAATGCTGGAAATGAAGATGGAAATGATGTTGAGGTGAATCCAAACACAGAACGTGTACACCTAAACCAGTAGCTGAAGATGAAATTGAAGAATCTGATATTACTGCTTCCGAAGAGGTGTAAATATTATTTAAGTATTTATTATAATTTTGTATTACTTCAACACATGATGATGATACATGATTAATTGAAACTAATGCAAATACCTGGGTTTTTTACAAGTTTCCACCTCATGAAACAACCATCATATCATATGTGATACAAGACTTGAATGAACATATTTCAAAGAAAAAAGAAGACGACGAAGAGAATGAACGTATTGCAACAATGGTAACTATAAAAATAGCTTTACTGATCATCTGTTTATATCTTTAACTTAAAATAGTAATAATGAGCATGTAGTAATGTACTAATGAACATAGATAATAGAAAAATGAAGTTCATTTATCTTAAAATGATAATTAAAAGATTATTGTATTAATGATACTACTTAAAGAAAAAATGAAGTATTTATATTATATAAAGATACATAACATAGTAAAAATGAAAGTAAAATCAACATTTACTTATGCAGATTGAGAATGTGAAGGAGAATAAGAAGACAACTGGGAAAGCTGACAAAGCAGAAAAACAGAAAGCGAAGCCACTGCATGTAATGGTAAAAGAACAACAATCGAAAGGAGAAGGCCAGCCAGACTGATGTCACCTGTTAATGAATGAGCCATAAAGATTACAGAAAGTCTTACTCCAAAAAAATGTTTTGTTGGGCTGTGACATCAGCAAGTCCTCCTCCGTAAGTTACAAATTCATTTTTCCCTTCTTATGAGTATATGATAATGCATAATAATTAGTTTAATTATAAATTTTCAAACAGGGAAGATATCGTATATGCTTATGGGAATGCATTTGTTATGAAAGGTTATATGAAAAGTCTGACGCCTGAAGAGAATTTCTTATCATCTATAATTGATGTATAGACTTCATACTTGAACAACTCAAATAAACACCCACAACATCTAGAATCTTCTTCAGCACATTCCCTTGTGTATGTTTTCATTACATCACTTATTTAGTACATTATATATAATTATAATATTAACATTAGAAAAATGCAACAGTCTAACACAGTGGTGGACCCCAACAAATCCTGGGACAAAGAAAAGATTGTCAGTGTTTTTAATGAGATAGTGGATTAGGAGTTGATCAATTTGACTGAATACAAGATAAGGAATTCTGAGCTGGTATGATCTATAAACACATTATAACAAAATTATTGTACATAAATATTACATACTAACTCTACTTTCAATCAGGTGTTCTTTCCAATATGCCATTCAAATCATTTCTATGTGATTCCCTTCAATCTGAAAAAAAATGCAAGTTTTCATCATTGACAACTCAACCGTAGCTGATGACGAGGAATTGAATGTGAAATATGGAAATATTCCTCAAACTTTGGTAAGATTATTTATGTTGACTGATTAATCAAATGCATGATACAATGTCATAGTATAAATACTATTTGATTTATCATTTTTATAACAAAATAACAAATTAAATCAACAGGTTGAATACTTTTCTAATTTTCTGATGAAACAAAAACTATTTCTAATTTTTCTGATGAAACAAAAACTAAAAACAAAGGCTCGAGGAATCAAATCAGCTACTATTGAGAGGCTCAAGATGAAGTGGCACAATGAAACAAATAAGATTGATTGCGGAGTCTACACAATGATGCATATGAAACATACATGGGAACCAGTTTAAGTGAATGGAATCTTGATTTGAAAGATGATGCCAAAAAGCAGCTGAATATCATGAGAGCCAAGTACTGTTATGCACTGCTCAGCGCAGAATACAACACTCACCGAAGTCGCATCACTGACTCAGCTAAAGAACATTTCAAGAAAATGAAAGCTGCTGAGAAGATGAATGTTTAGAAGATGTTTGGTTGAATGGTGAATATGGATGGATTTTTTAAAACAATTTAAGTTTCTCCACATGAATATTTGAAAACAACTATCTTAGGTTTTAATATTTTGCTCTGCTGACATTTAAAATTGTTTAATGTTGATTGAATGGTGAATAGTTATAATGTTATGATGTAGTACTTGTTTATACAAATTCCTATCATTTGGAGTTATATTTCATATTACGTTCATTATGTAGCTCAAATGATTCATTATATGTTCTACATAGTTCATGTTTAGTCATTTTAATTATATTATACATGCATAACAAGGAAAAAACTATCGTGTCATACACATAATAAAAGCATTTCATTGTATAGCTCATACGATTGATTATATCTACTGAGATATGCATTTTAAATATCATATTATCCATTATAATGTGAGATTATTTTTTAAATCTTCATTTACATCAAACAGTAAATATCTAGCATATATGTTCTATATAGTTTATTTTCGGTCATTATAATTACATTATACACGCATAACAAGGAAAATATTATCATCTCATACACATAATAAAAACATTTTAATAGACACATATAAATTCTAATCAAGTAAAAAATGAAAAACTAAATAAAAAACTAAAAAAAATAAGAAAAATTTCACAGAATGCTAACATGCATTCTAATCAACATTATTATTCACTTTATCACAATTTCTAGAATCATGATAGACCATCTTCATACATTTTCGACACATTCTAGCAGATTTATCCAACATTCTAACAGCTTTCTCTTTCCTTGAAATTATTCGACTGTCACTCCCTTTAGTTTTAACCACATTCAGAGGTAACACTTCAATAGTCTCAGGAACTGATGCACCATAATAATCATCAAACATCTTCTTCAATGATGAATTGTTGGAGTATACAAACAAGTCATCCAAATGGTTTATTCCAAATAACAACTCTGTCAACAGCTCCTTATCTCCATCAATCTTCCCAATGCAATTAATCACAACCCTCAAAATCTTGCTCTCCATAGTTTTACTTTCATCAGCAATACAATTAGAAGAATCATCACTCTGTACTTGGCAGACTGAATTCAGCAAAGATATCATCTTCCAACGGTTGACAACATACTTATCAGGGATACATTCTATGCCTTCATTCTTAAAGATAAGAAATATATATCGGCCCAATAAACCAAGCCTGATAAATATATTACAGCAACAATTGAAAGATTCATCATCTGTGTTATAAACAACCTTACATATAACATTCCTTTCATCCTTGATTCTATAAACCTCATCATTCCCAATCAAATGTTTCTCCAAAATCCGACATTTAAAGGAAACTGCAAGTAACTCATCCTGAACAAATCTAAAGATTTTTAAAGTATAAATCATAGAAGCATGTTTCTCAATCAACAATGAAGTATCCATCTTACGAACAACACAGCTATCAAGATAATTCAAATGTGAATTTGAATTCCTTTGTGACGCAACAGCATGATTGTAATTAATAAAAAACTGAAGCAAGTTAGAATGACACCTTGAATAGCTCTTAAAAAATTATTCTCACATTCTGAAATGGATGTTGTCCTCATAAGACCACCAAAAGGAAAATCACGGAAATGAGCTGGTACCCAATAAGCCCTACACTTAAACATAGTCTCAAACCACTTATCTCCATCTAATTCATAGTTCACCATAATATGATCCCAACCCTCTTCAAACACTTCAGGATCAATCAATTCCGACCACACAATTGACTTCAAATCTTCCTTAAACTCATCATGAGCATGTAAATCTTTGGAAACCTTATCAGCAATCTTAAGTATGATATACCACATGCACCAACGGTGCCTAGTACCTACCAAGACTCTTTCAATAGCAACTTTCATACCTAAATCCTGATCAGTCACAATCATTTTAGGAGCTACACCTATGCAGGAAATAAACTTCTCAAATAACCAAGAAAATGAATCTGCATCTTCTTTGGACAACAGTGCAACAACAAATGTTACTGATTTACCATGATTGTCTTTCCCCGTAAAAAGAGCAAATATCAGACAGTACCTATAAATATAAATGATATATAAGTGACTTAAGATGAACAAGACATCCAATAAAATGAATAACATGATCAAATAAATGAAGACTAACATATTAAAACATTAATGAACAAAACATAATTTAAAATGAATATAATGAAATAAAAAATGAAATACGGAATCACTTACTTATTTGTTGAATAAGTAGTATCAAATGCTACAACATCTCCAAATATTTCATAATTCTTCTTTGAAACCGAATCACACCAAAATAATCGTTGAAGTTTGTCTTCATTATCCACCTCATAATGAAATGTAAACAATGGACATATCTCCTTCTTTTGACTCATTTCATTTAATAGCATTTGAGCATCAACACCATCAACATACGTCTTCATATCATGAGAATAATTTCTAGCATATAAATATAACACCCAACACCATCATGACCACCAAGAAACTCCATTAATAGCTTATGCGACTGACTTACACCAATATTTGTCCTAGCACAATCCAAAATAAATCTCTGATGCATATAATCAATATTCCTATTGAGCTTCAGAAAATGCTGAAATTCTTGGGGAACTAATGGATGGTTATGTTCTTCAATAAATGTATGAACAATATATCCAACATCACTCTCATATTTGAAGACTACCCTAGCCATACACCCACATCTCATTATGTCACATTTTCTTCTTTTTGGTTTTATCCCTCTCTTTAACATCAATAAATTTCTCACCCTCCATACTACAAAGGTTACACCTCTAAATAAATGTATCACCAACCTTATTAACTGTTGACAAACGAGTATCAAAACAAATCATTCGAGCATAATTATTATAAAACTCAATACCATCCTTAAGTGATCTAATTTTTTCCCTTTGTAAGGCTTCATTGAATCAACAGAAAGGTGTATAAATGACCTGAGGACACATAAAATGAACCTCATATTAACAAAAATAAAATTCAAAAATAGGAATGAAAAGGTTGATGAGATAATAGCAATTTGATAAAATGAACTTATAACAACAAATAATGAATATAACAACACTTAAAGATGAATAATATAAAAGTAAAAACGAAATACATAAAAATAGCTTAAAATAAAAATTTTCAAAACAATACAACAAAAACTTGAATTAACAGTCTCGAGTAAAGAAACATCATCAAAAACTTGAAATAATCGAAACAAATATGAAATTCGAACCATAACAAATTCACAACCAAACAAATATATTCTTCATGAATTAACAATATAATTTTCAATTCTAAATCGAAATAACTACTCACGAAACTATAACAGAAAGAAATATGTACTTAGAAAGCACGAGAATTTAGAATCAAACCTTCAAAACCAGCATCCACCATGATTGAATATGAATAACTCAGACCTGATCGCACAGGAGAATTCAAAATATGAATTTGATGAATATAAAAGACCACGAGTACGAACAAATACAAGGAAATCCCAAAATTTATTCAACAAGGAAATCGAGATCTGATCAAACATAGCAAATCTCCAATACAAGGAATTATAAATCAACTGAATCGCACGAAAGAAGGTGAAAAAATATGAACTAATCACGAATAAGAGGGGAAAAGATATTTAAAATATGCTAAATTATAATTACACCCTTAAATATGTCAAAATGAAGGAGAGCGATGATAAAATGAAAACGGAGAGTTTTAAATCATAGGCGTAGATCTTGTAAAATTAATGAGTGAGATTTATTCTCATTTCTTACATTAACATCTATTCTCTATGATCTAATTCTAACCCCTCTCTCTCTCTCTCTCTCTCTCTCTCGCTCTCTCTCTCTCTCTCTCTCTATATATATATATATATATATAGAGGAGGGATCATGTAAAAAAAATCCCCCTGTGAGAAAAAAGAATGAATCGTGTCCATCAGATCTAAAAAAATCAATGGTTGATATTGAATCAAGCCACAACTAAAACGCAATCAAGCAACAAAATAATCAAGCAACAACTAAAGCACAATCAAGCAACATTGCAATCAAGCAACAACCTGAATACAATCAAGCAATGTCGTAAATGCAATCAAGCATCTTTCTCACTTTCTCACGTTAAGAGTTTTCTCAGTGGATCCGCTCCCTATATATATATATATATATATATATATATATATATATTGTGTGCGCGTGTATTTAATAGTTTTCTAAATGTTAAATAAGAACAAATCTCGACCAATAAAGATCAAAATCAACGCACATGATCAACTTAATTCCGTCTCAATTTCGGTGCATTATTTGTGCTACCATCTAGCATTCAAAGGCAAAAAGGTGAAATATATATTCAAGAATTTTAGTTTGTGCAGTTCGTAAAATATAACGTGCACATGCTCAATATAAAAATGCAATATTTTGGGCATAAAAATGTTGTATATAATCAATAAAAAAATGCACTTAATATGAATACAAAATGTATATACTTTAGAATAAAATGCATCTTCAAGTTTTAAAATCATCATTTGATGCAAAAAAATGCAGCTATTTGGAATATTTTTGTAACACCCCCTGTTCGCCTTCCCAACTTAGGGGCGCGCTACAGTGAGTTGGGTGGTTCAAACAGCGGAAGACTTGAACAAACAAGTAGAAATAATGGTTCACACCCAATGAGTTCAACAACTATATTGAATAAGCATAAGTTGTAACGAGGAATACAACCTCGTATACAAAGGGTACGAATAAATGACAATATGAAGCAGTTTGGATCTCATTAATGATCACAATCAGGGAAGGGAAAAAGATCAGAGTTTAATGCAGCAGAGAGTTACGCGGTGGAGATATGCATATGAAGATGCATATCTCAGGATCAAGGTTCTTGCTCCGTTAGTCATGCCCTCTACACTTCCGCATCCGCATCGCTGCTATTAACCTGCGCATTTTAAAAATAATGCGAGGGGCTGAGTACCAAAGTACCCTGTGGAGACGTGCCCGAAAACATACATTTATAGATATGAATGCTATGCCACATACAGATATGCCACGGGGTTTTAAGAAAATGATTACCGTGTTTATCAAAAATATTTTATCACACTGCATATGCAGATTCACTCAAATGAAATCAATATCTGTTTTACCGTTGCGTGATTGGAAGTTGGCCTACTTCCAAATCACGATGAACAATTGGGAATGGTCGAACCACTCGACCCACTGTCATCATTTAGTGCACTGGTCTCAGAACTCACCGCATTGAGACCCGATCGATTTAAGACACAGTGTGTGTGTCCCACCTTATTTCTCCGAAGGTATCAATACTCCATTGAGTGACCAAGTCTAAGCTTGACTCGAGACAACGGAGGATCAATGCCCCCAGGGTTTAAGAGTCCTGGCTCAGGTTTTCTTCAAAACCTGGTTCTATCCTCGTTAAACCCAATCTCCCTGGTCAACTATGTTTGACCAGAGGAACAGATATGAAATCAAAACAGTTTGGCATAGACAATCGATTTAAAACAAAACATTTTGCATGCTTTTCAGAAAAACAAAGCTTATAGCTCAAAAGGCATTTTGATTTTTACATAAAATAGTCTCCACCTTGACAGCTTACAGATGTTTAAGCGTAAGTAGGTAAGTTCGTGTTTGAAAGCTCCCTTGTCACCCTGTGTTTCCTTCAATTGATAGCACAAGAAAATGTAACAAATTAGGTGGACTAAATAGTGATGATAAATCAGCATCCTAACTGATATTATCTCATACTTCAGGTTCTAAGACGGACTAACCAACCGATATAACGAACGTGAACCCAACTACCCAATATGCACTATTCGCACTTCGAACATGTATGTGACTTCCTTAACCTTCATTTGCTTAATCAAACAGTCCATAGACAGAGAATAATTCAATTCGGAGTTCATGTGCATAAATAACGATTAAACATATAACCTTATTTGCATGATTTAATATAATACTTTCCGGACGTCCGAATTCAGTTTTAATCGCATATAATCGTGCATAATAAGGTTAAGAATCATTATAAATATTCATGCATCGAAAACAAATCGAATCGGATCGAAAACGGGCGAAGAAAACACGAAACAGGCACAGCCGACGGCGCGTCGATCGATAGCAGGGCTCGTCGATCGACGACACCAAGAAAGGTCCGTCGATCGACGAAGGAGCCCCGTCGATCGATGTTGGCCGACAGCATCATTCGCGAGCGCGCGACGCGGCTGTTTTTCTCCGGCCATTCCCGGCCGTTTCCGGCCATCCCAAGCCCACACAACATCACCCAAGCATCTACACATGATAGGGAACAATCCTAGATGCTAGATACGTGATTTAAATCGATGATAAATCGCTGGGAATGGAAGACTTCATCATGAAGAAAAGTGGAGAAAACCCTCACCTTCATGAGCTTCATCTCATCGGTTCCGGCGATTCGCCGGCCGTGGTGATGATCCAAGACAACTAAAATGTTCCTAACAACATGAGGAATAAGAATATACAGCTCAAACACAGATCCATCAACGTTTGGTCGAAGTTTCAACGAAGGTTACGGTGCCGGAAAAACTTACCAGCGGGGCCTGTAAATGGAGGTGTATCTCCCTCGATACACATCGGATCGGAGTGATTTTGGTGGCCTTGGAAACCTTGAAGCATGATCTTGCTTCGGTCTTTATAAATCATGGTCTGAATCTCGCTCCATCAGCCTGAAAAACACGCATGAAGATGGAGGCACGAAGCAGCTTTACAGCAGCGGGAACATACCAACAGCTCCTGAAAATGGTGTCGTATCTCCCTCATTTCTCAACCAAATCACGCGTATGAGTACTCTTTAGAAAGCTCTCTACGTGTACTTTAATCGGTTAATCGGTCTTTTATAGTCGATGGCTGATTCTCGGTGGTTTGGCTGGAAAATGAGGAGGAAGGCGACGGGGTCTGGGGTTAGGGTTTGGAGCTGCGGGGGGGGGGGGAAGAGAATGAATGATTGAGCTGCTTGCCTCAAAAATCTGTTTTGTTCATTCCGGAATCGTGCGCCGCACTTCAGACCTCAATAATGTGGGTTGATCAAGTGGATGAAAGGATAAGGTGACACTTGCCGCGACTCGATTGGCCGCGACTCCGGATTCGTTATTTCGTGTAATAACCCCATTAATCAACATTCGTTGATTTTTGATTCAATACTTATTGTCCAATTTGAAAAATGGACATCCGTGGAAATGTTCTAAATTACGAGATCTACTCGTGGGTTCAATTTTACAATTTTTGGAATTTCTCCGTTTTCACCCCGAACCTAAAAGTTCGAAAAATCATAAAATATTCCCCGGGTATTGAAATCTCATTCCGATTGTTTCTATAATTCCCATAAATCATTCTCTAGCATACCCTAGCTCGGTGAAAGAAACGGAGCTCTCGGGTGCAAGTTGTTGATTTTAACGTATTCCAATTACGCTAGAATCTCCGATTCATCGCGCACGAGTTTCCTTCATGAAATTCATTTATAGGGTTGCCTAGGGTTTCTCAAAACATACTCGTAGGCATTTTGTTTGCATGAAACGGACATGCGTGCTACAATGGGTGTCCACAACTGTGTAACAAAAATTTAAAGGGCTAAAATAAATAATCCCTTTATTTAAATATTTAATTAAGCTAATTATCGCTTAATTAAAACTCGGGATATTTCAATTTTCTATGCATAATCTACACATTTTTATCATAAACGTAAATATAGTGAAAAAATATATAACAGTTGAATATGAAATCAAAACTTTAGCGCGGATTTTTTAAATTTAACATATGCAATATAGATATCATATGAATTATCGTAAAAATGCGTTTAATTTGATATATCATTCATTAAAAACAGTTTATTGCGAAAAATGCACTTAATGTGCTTACAAAAATGTATATGCTTTGTAAAAAAACTGCATTTTGTTCACGTTAAAAATGATCACTTAATGCAAAAAAAATGCAACTATTTAGGACATTTTCTATATGCGTTACTGATGCATTTTTTATCGGAACGTAAGTCTAAACATATAACAGCTAATATGAAACGAAAGTTTTCGTGCGAATTTTCTAAATTCAACATATGCAATAGGGATTTCATATGAATTGTCGTAAAAATACGTTTAATTTGATATATAATTCATAAAAAATATATTTGAATCGAGAAAGATATGATCGCTTAATTATAATGTAAGTGAAGAAAAAATGGAGAGAGGTAATTAATAAGGTTGAATCGAAAAAGATATGATCGTTTAATTATAATGTAAGTGGAGAAAAAATGGAGAGAGATAATTGATAAGGTTTGATTTTTGACAAAATAATACGTAAATTTTCTGAGAGTTAATATAAATATACAGATTTACTAATATACCCTTTTATTATATTTATTACATTAATTAATTAATTATCATAACAATTAGACTATAATTATTAAAGGTCAAGATACATTATATGAAGATTAGATTAGGTAGAGTGTGTATGAATTAAATAGAGGTGTTGATGCCGCTTGAAATCATGCACCAATATCGTGGTAATGTCGGATAAAATTCTCGAAGCGATATGAAATACGAAATTTGTAATTGAAATAATGAATATAAAAATGTAATAGCTCAGATTTTCTTTGATCTAATTTTAATTTAATTTGGAATAAGCCCAAAGTTAAATTAATTTGCGACATGAAGGAAAGGAACTAGCTAAGCTAGCTAGTAGCTACCTAACTAGCGTATGGGAGAAGATTCACCATGTTTCTATGACGCACCTATACCTAAATTTAGATTTCAATTTCTAATGTAGACAAAGTTACATGGAAATTTGAGATTTTAATTGTATAAATATCTCATTTTATTATTTCTTCATTATAGATAGGGATGTCAAATTGAGTTAATCCGTCGGATTTCGGGTTAGTGCTATTGGGATGCGGGTTTATCAGTCTGGATCAAATTGGATTGAAATTTTTTCGGACTAAAAAATATTGACCCTAGTCCTTACCTGTCGGTTTTCGGGCTAGCCCGCGGGCCAATAAGTTTATTAATTATTTTTTCTTTTTAATATATTTTCACTCTTTTAATTTTAAATAATAAAAAATAAATAAAATATTACTTCTCTCTTATAAAAAATGCAAAATACATCACAAACTCGTATATAATGATAAATTTAACTATTAAAAATATATTATTTTTTATTTTAGCAATATTTGAATATGTTTTTAATTCATAAGTAAATAAATTTAACTATGTATTGAATACTATTTGAACTAAATACAATTATATAACTTAAAATTTAATTAATAAATATGATTTTAAATATCAAAAGTAGATTTTAGTACTATAATTATAATAAATATATTAATAAAAAAATAATCAGGTTAGTTGGGTCATCCTATCGGGTTTCGGGCTCAGCTCTATCGGATCTCGTGTTATTCGGACTCGGGCTATTCTTTTCGGGTAAAAATATTTCGGCCCTAACCCATATTTTAACACGTATTAATCGAACCAATCTGCGAGTTTTGGGCTAAATTAAATATCCCTAATTATATGAGTATAAAAAATTAGCTTAGTGTTGTCAGTCAGGGGAGAAATATTATTACATCATTGGTTACAATGTAGTCAGAAATCACTCAATGTTACATATATTTTATGAATTTACATCACACACGAAAAGAAAAGAAAAAAAGAAAAGAAAAAGTAAAATGGAAACGTGGAGGCAATTATGATTAGATGGGCATGATTAACTAGACCAAGAGAGAAGTCTCTTTCTTACTACAAATTAAAGGGTAGAATCATCATTACATTACAACTTCTACTTTCAATGTTCAAACATCATCAGTCAAAAGTTTCTTCCTACTTTCTCTAATCATCAAATACATACCAAAATTAAAGTGCTATTTTTACACCTACTATCCACAAACACACACACACACAGAATGAAGAAAGAATCAAATGAGAATTTTTTTTTTTAAAAAAAAATTACCTTAAAAAATAAGAATAAATCTCGATCTTTCATATTTTTATCAAACGTTCAAGAATTAATAAATTATGTGTATATTAGTATAATTTACATGTATTATAGCTAGGGTAACTAAATTTTACTTTTCATTTTAACTAATATTATATGCATTATATAATTGTCATATATGCATTATATAATAACTATGCATTTGTATATTATGTCACTATCACATATGCATTTTATGCACAACTTTCTTCATTTTAAGAAAATGAATAAAATGTGTATATCTGCACTAAAATCACAATTTAATGCAATATTGTTATATAACACTTAAGTTTATCTCTCTTATTACTTTGTTAAAAATATGTTATAATATTTTCTATACTCTTAATATTTAAAAATACCCTTTTCTATAAAAGATATAATGAAAATACCCTCTTTTATAAACACATATCAATTATATCCAAAATTTGACTTTTCCTTGATTTTAAAATTCTAATTCCAAAACTACCCTCCTATTCCAATGACACAATTTTTAATTTTAATTACCAATGACACAATTTTTAATTTTAATTACCGACAACACAATTTTAATTACCGACAACACAATTTGGTATCAGAGCTCTGTTCATACTAATAATAGTACTATTCATAATGATAATTAAAGAAACTTTATCATACGAACGATTAATAGAATATCATGAAATGGAAGTAGAAATTAAAAAGGCAATATTATCTGCAACAAGAGAACTATATTTCACATATGATGATGCAGAAAAACAAAAAATAAGATTAGATATACAATTTCTAAAAATAGAAGAAAAATTAGCTGAAGAATTCACACAAGAATATTTTAATAGACTATTACGACAAAACAATTTGCTACAATAAGCAATTTTGAAATGATAGCACTAAGAAAAGAAATTTTAAGAATTCAAGAAACTATAAAACTTACAAAACAATTAATAATTCTAATAACTGCATGACAGAAGGGAATTCAAAAGTATCTAATTTAATATTAACATTAATAGAAATAATTAAAGAAAATCAAAAAGAATTATTAGATTCAATAAATCGAATAAAGAAAACAAAAATACGAAAATATAAATATCAAGAATTAATAAATTTTCTAAAAGAACAAGGAGAATTAGATAATGAAGAAATATTAACAGGAAAAGAAAAGTGTCTTGAATGTAAAGAAGCATTAGAATTAATACAAGAATTAGTAACAAAAGGGACAACTAGAAACTTAATAAAAAATGAACCTATAAATTTAAAAAATAAATGGATACCACCAATTCGAAGATAAACGAAATAGAAAAATTATCAAAATTAATAGACAAATTACAAATACATGATTTAAATGTTGCAAGAATAGATGAAGAAGATGCTCAAGGCATCATATATGGAATAGATAGTGATGATGAAAATCCAACATTAAATATGGAAGAAGATGAAGAAGAAAAACGTAAAAAAGAAGATTATATTAAGCAACAAGAAAATGCTTCTACAAGTAATGAAACACGACCAAATAAATATGAAAAAAGCTTTATTGATTATATGTATAAAAATGATTATACATATACAAAAGGAAAATACAAAAAGAATATTCCACCATCATATATTCAAAAAGAAAGAAGTATAAGTAGTGGAGTATTAAACATAGATTGTGCATCAAATGCATCAAGTTTAATTATGTTATGGATAAATCAATTCCAAATGATAGTCCAAACTGATGATGATACAATTAGCAATTTACCACTAGAAGATTTTCTAACATATATAATGTATAAAGCTACAGGACAATTATCAGACTGGTTACAAACAACGCCATATAATTATAACAACTATGCTAAAACAGATACATCAAAGGAAGCTAAATTTGATCTTCTAAAACAATTAGCCAAAGAAATATTTGCAGAATTTTTTGGGGACGAATCAGAAACGACACGAGAATTTGAAAAATCACATATTATAAAAATACTAAGTAATATGGCTCTCTGTGACCCATGTTTTATAGAAAATTTCTTTTGCCAAATAAGAAAATATTATTATAGAACACCATATAGAACTGGTCTATTAGATAAAGTAAAAAGTAAACTACCACCAGCAATGTTACGATATATAAATATACAATTAACAAACCCAGCAAAAACTAAAACAACAGAAACATTAGGATTAATAGAAAAATATGCATTAGAATATAGAGATGATTTGTGTATGAGAAAAACTGAAGAAAAATATTTAGAAAAAATAAATATACGATGTTGTAAACAACTTGAAACAATTCCACATCAATATGGATGTAAACAAGAAAGAAAGAGAAGATATAAAAAACAATATTATCCTCGATATAAAAAATATAGAACATTTAAAAAACCATGGAAACAAAAATATCAGAGGAGGTATAGAAAATACGATAAATACGATAATAAAAACACAAGAAATAAGAAAAATTCGAAAGAAAAAAAGACATGTAGATGCTGGAAATGTCAAGAATTTGGTCATTATGCTAATGAATGTCCAAAGAAAAACTTATATAAAGAGAATAAAATAAAACTAATATACTCTTTAGGGCTCGAACCTATAGAAGACATATACGAAGAAGGCGAAGAAATGAATTTCGATACATATAGCATAGAATCTGAATCTGAAACTTCTAGCTATACAGAAAGTAGTGATGAGCAAGAATAGTACATTTATAAAAGTAAAACTATTTAATAAATATACTTTTGCTTATATAGATACTGGAGCAACTATATGCCTTGCACAAGAAAGAATGTTACCAGCTAAATATTGGTCGACACTAGAAAAACCAATACAAGTAAGAATTGCTAATAATAAAATTATCCAAATAAATGATAGAGCAAAAGATCTTGTAATACTTATTGAAGGAAGAAAATTCCCTCTAGACACCCTATACAAACAAGATACAGGAGTGCCATTAATACTAGGAAACAATTTTCTTAAAAAATATTACCCTTTTATTCAAGAAATTGATAGAGTAAAATTACGTTGTCCAGAAAAGAACGAGCATTATTACAAGAAATGATATCAGAAAAGATTCCATGGAAATGGACAATTAGTGCAACACAAGCTGTAAAAGCTTTAAAAGAATTATGTAAAAACCTTCCAAAATTATATCTACCAAAACCAAATGATTTACTCATTCTAAATACTGACGCGAGTCAAGATACTTAGGGAGCAGTCCTTCAAGCAATCCCAGGTGTTTATAATGATTTCAAAATATTTATCACAAATAATAAACCATCTGAAGTAAAAACATTCTTAAAACAATTTAAGAATATATTATTAACGAAATGGGCATCAGGAACATTTAAACCAGCTGAGAAGAATTATACGGTCCATGAAAAAGAAACACTTGCTTTAATAAAAGCATTACGAAAATTCAAATTGGACTTACAACCAAAAAAATTTATATATCAAACGGACAGTTCTTATACAAAAGACTTTACAAAATACAAGATAAAAGAATCATATAATAAGGGACGATTGCTTAGATGGAGCCTTGAAGCTCAACAATACGATTTCTTATCTTTACACATTTCAGGCAAAGAAAACAATATAGCAGATACATTAACAAGAGAATGGAAGGAGTACGATCCATCCTGAAAGCAGAAAGAGAAAGATTATTAGAAAAAGCAAAACAACTTCGTCTGCAAGCACAACAATTACAAAAGGAAGCAAGCCAAGCAGATAAAGAAGCACAGGCAATAGAATTAATGCTTAACTCATCCAGTGACAAATCAACCGAAGATCTTCCAGCAGCAACAATCAAGGATAAATCAAAGGCAGAAGAACAGGCAACTGGTGGATCTCGATCCAAAGAAAAATTTGATGAAGAAGAAAGAGCTAAAGCATACTATGTTATTTTCAATGGCTTAAACACAAGAATATATGATGACTGGAGTAAGGCAGCAATCTTCATCAACAACCAAAGCAGCATCATCTCAAAAAATACCCTAGCCTATAGGAAGCAAAAAATGCACTAACAGAGTACCGAAGTACTTATGCAGCAAAAGCAGCAATGTCAGGACAACCACTTCAATCAAGAATGGCAAATCTAGGGCGAGTCCCTAATAACAAACCACTAACAATAAATTATATCCCTACTGAACAAGAACGGGAAGAATTAACAAAACTAACCAAAGCAATTTTTGATCAAGAATATAATTTCTTGGTTAATTACACAATAGCAAACAAACTTTCAAGCATATACCCTATTGAAGGAATATTTCAAGGGCCCAAAGCAATTGTTTTACCAGAAGCAGATCCTATTAAGACATATATGATGTTCCAAAGCGGACTCATAAGTACAATCTACTTCAGAAGCATGGATATATTTTGATACTTCCCAAACTACATGAAGAAAGCTATTCAACAATATCATTTAGGAGTGATAAAACAAAGAGAAGGATTTCTGAAGATGTTTGCAACATACCCACTATTCTTCAATGAAGGAGAGCAAGCAGGACAAGTTAGACAACCAGCCATACAATTATGCCAGATAGGAGTAAGCAATCAAAACTACCCAACTATTGGAGATACAAAGCATGAAGATATCATACAACAATTTTTAAATAATTATGTCCTGATACTACTACGAGGAATCAAGATTCGAGCACGAACAAATTATATTTCAAAATCAGTAATTATATGGAGCATGCAAGCAAGGGAGAAAGAAGTAGATATTCAAAGCCAGAAATATATAGAAAAATTCTTAAGAGATTTACAAGGAATTGATTTCGATTACACTCCAGAAATAAAGCAAGAAATTTGTATCAGACTGATAGAAGAATTTCCTGGAGATCATGCATGTAGCATATGTACACCAAGCACCGACGGAGATGCAGACTTTGAGACAATAGAAGAGAAAAAGATGTGAAAAGACATCACTATTTTTGTACTTTTGTTTCTTTCCTTTTGTAACTACTATGTAAATTATTAGATTCTACTGTGTGTAGTGGTACCCCTCCATGTGTAGTGGTACCCTAATAATGTAAAAGGCAGACATTTCGTCGCCTATAAATAAGGTGGCTCTCTCATTAGGAGAGGACACACTTCCTATTGTAACATATTTCTCTTTCTATCTCATTTAATATATTTCTCATATATGAAAGGTTTTTTCTATCTCTGGAGGATCTGAAAACGGCTACAGCAAGGAAGCTCTTTTGCCGAATTGATCTTGAGATCTTGAAGAAGAAACATTTCAGGTATGAAATCACAAAACTCTTTTACAAGGTTCAACATATCAAGCATGAAATGTCAAAGTGGCAACCTATATCGCTGTGACAGCATATAGCAGGCCCGACAGAGTAATAAATGATATGAAGAACATAGAAGTTAAGTTAGATCATAATAATTATAATCAATATCATATACTAACAAGTATAAACAAAAAATTAGTTGTTGCATTAATAGACATAGGATCTTGTACAAGTTTTATAAGTGAAGATCTAGCAACATAAATTTATGATTTATATCCAGAAGTAACATATATTACTCTCGAAGGAACTCCAGTACGAAATACTAAATATATATCTGTTAATATTATTTTTAGTAAAACACTTTCAATAAAAATAGAAATACCAATCGATGGAAGAACTAAACAAGAACAAAAAGAAATAATATTAGGAATAGATTTTTTAGAAAACTTTAATTATAAAATAAAAAGTAAAGAATTAATCTAAAAATACAAGGTGAAAAATTTAAAATCCCACGAATAAATTTATATAAAGAAAATATTAAACAATTACTATGAATATTTTTGAAAAAGGAGAAAGCTCGAGGCAAGATCAAGACGATAAAGAAGATATAAAAGAAATAATAAGAGCAGAATCAATTGGAGAATACTTGTCTGATATAATATTCGATAAGAAAATAATAAATAAAGTACGAAAAAATGGAGAATTTACACTTAACTCCAAAGAAAGTATTGAAATTCCAACTTTTAATAAAAGAATATCAAACATACTAAATCGAGAAAATATAGTATACTATGGATTAATGAGTGGAGAATCATTAGTATACATGAATCGAGCAAATTATGAATTCCAAGCATACATAATGAATAAAGAAAAAATAAAAGAAAAAATAGAAAAAATACCTAAAAAAGATCAGAAGAAATTAGGATACATACATATTGGAATAATACAAATAATAGTAAAATCTACTTATTTCACAGCAATAGACACACCTGTACAATTACAAATTGTTGACAATAGAATTTTGAATGAAAAAGATAAAATTATAGGAGGAATAGATATCAATCTAGGTTTTGACATCATTAAATTCAATGTTGCATTACAATATGGAATTCCTTTCCAAACACAAACCTTTAATGATGCAATTGGAGTCCGATGTAATTTTCTTAAAAAAGATTTAATGAAATCCTTAGACATACCATTTACTATAAGTTACAAAGTATCTTATGCATTAACTAATAGTAATTTAAGTATAATTTTTCAACATAGAGATATAATATATACAGACGAACTATTAAGTACTACAAGTACTGTAATAAAAAAAGATAATAACCTACAAAAATTTATTCAACGAAGTTCATCTCAAAGAATTCAAAATAATACACCAATCTAAAAAAATATCATAGAACAAGCAAGAGCTAGTACAAGTAATATAAGCCAGAATAAATGTCCTGAGCCACTAAAAAGACAAACATTACATTCAGATATTCAAATGACACAACTAAATAAACAAATACAAGAATTAAAAACAGTAGTTGCAGAAATAAATGATAAAATATAATATTATTAAATTATGTCTAGTTCCACTTTTATATCAATAAAAATAGATGATGAAAGGAGCATATATCTTCCTTATACTGATGAATTAATGCAACAAAAATTACGAAAAGAATATCTTGAAGCTCATACTGCTTATAGCTGTCTAGTAAGAAAATTTACACTTGCTGATAAAGAAAACTTACAGGAAATCAGAAAACTTAGTACTGACATAGAAAATTTAGAATCTACAATTAAAGAACTACATCAACAATTAGAAGAAATTAGATTAAAAATTATTAGAACAACTACATGAATTATAAAAGGGTATTTAAGTAAAAAACATGCAATTGGGTATTTTTTATATGTGTTATAAGAAATGGATATTTTTGATATGTGTTATAGTGTAAATGGGTATTTCTTATTTTCAACTCTTTTTTATAATTAAGTTATACTTTTTTATCTAAAGTATTGATATGATTAATTTAAAATTTCATATTCATTTTTATTTAAAATATAGCATCGAATTTAGTCGCTGTGTAACTCTTATACACTTCATGATATCATTAAAATGCACATGTAGCAAAACAAAACCATAAGCCAATGGATGGTAAAAGAAGCAATAGAGCCAAAAACTAAAACCAAACTCCTTAAATAGGAGTACCCCACTCCTCATCCATTTGACTAAAACAAGTCAATCTTCAAACATTTAATTTTGCTACCTCAAATATTAACCACACATGCAATTCCCATCATATTACATATACCTATACCTGCAAAACTCAACATTCTTATCTTATTTCACAACATGCTTTATTAATATATATAAATATATTCATACTTCAATGAAAAAGAAAAGTCTATATACTGTTTATCTACTATATCCATCTTATTTTTATAAGACAAGAATCCTCTCCCAAATAGGACAAAATGTGTGGTCGTGAAGGTCACCTACATGCAACAAATCAAATGAAGTTATGTATATACAATAAGGAATATCATGATTGGTCCAAGTAATTTAAGATGGGAAATAATTAGCATCTAATATAAATATATAATAAGGTTTAGTTCAAATTTTATGTATAATATACTAATAATATTATAATATTGAGCTTTGATTTGCTGTCACGAATCAAGCTTAGTAATAGAAACATGAATTAGGGGCCAAAATAACCTCAAAATTCTCAAAATGTCCCACAAAGGTTTTGTAAGGTAAAAACATCTAGTATTGTCATACAATGGCCCACTTGTGCCACAACCCTACAAATATGCCATAATCGCTCCATACAAAATATACCAATTTCATTTATTACAATTTGTACTATATTATCATTAATTATTATTATACATTTCTTATTTTTCCACCTATTTAGTTTAATATCTTGTTTCAAGGCGTTTACATTTTTATTCTTGGCATAAATTGACGTTAATTATAAAAAAAAATACAAACAATTCGTTATGGCTTACTATTTACTAATAATAGAATTGAAATATTGAACCCGAACATAAACACGTTATAAATAGCCGAGGTGATCTCTCTATACAGTAAATGCCAAGTTCACTTCTCTGTACCTTTCAACTTTCTCTCTCTAAAAACATTTTCTCCCACACTATGCCTGCTTCATTCCCACCGCAGTCTCCCTTCGCCGTCGCCGCGTCTTACTCTACATCCACCTCCTCCTCCTCCATTATGGTAGTCATTATCATCATAGCTTCCGCCGTCATCATCTCTGCCTCCATTTACCTCCTCCTCCGCGTAGTCTCCAAACGCTTCCGCCGCTCCTTCTCCACTGCCGCCGACGACGTCATTTCGAGGCGCGGTGGAGTCGCCTCTAGCCACGTGAATTCCGAAGGCTTGCTAGACTCTCTTCCGCTCTTCACTTTTCATTCGGTCGCGCGCGACCTCAGCAACGAAGGCGGCGGGGACTGCGCCGTGTGCCTGTCCAAGTTCGAGCCGCGCGATCAACTCCGCCTACTGCCCCTCTGCTGCCACGCATTTCACGTCGCCTGCATCGACAAGTGGATCGTCAACAACCAGACTTGTCCTCTCTGCAGGTCCACCGTGGTGCCGTCTGGATCCGACGCACTCGATAAAATCCTATGCGCCGGAAGTACGAACAGCAGCTTCCGTATTGAGCTCGGTAGCATTAGTCGCCGCCGTAGCGAAGCGACGGCGGCGGCGGAGGAGGCAGGTGCGCGACGGACGTACTCGCTGGGATCGTTCGACTACATTGTAGACGATTATTCATACGAGGTTGCAGTAGAGTGCACAACTCATCGTAGAGAGTATTCTGATTCGATCTCGATCGGAAAAGAGCGTGCGGTCGGGATTCCTCAAGCAGAGGGCGGCGGAAGGAACTGGTTGAGGGAATACGTGGAGAGAGTGGCGTCAATTTCATCACGTACGATGTCGTTTAGGAGCTCCGGCAGATTCTTCTCTGGCAGCAGCCGCCGCAGCGACGCGGCTGTGGTGCCGGAGGATTTGGAGGCGGGAGAGGAAATAAGTGAATTGTTTCGGTGGATTTCGGGGATTTAGTTGTATAGAGATTAATTAGGGCAAAATTATTCTTTTCTAATTTCTATAGTCTCATGCATGTTTCTTCTTTTAACTACAATCTAATTTTCAGGAAAGAATAAATGGAAAGTCCACAAATTAATGCTTATTGTAATTTGTAATAGAAGCAACATAAACAAATATGGACTTAAATAAATGTCAATGATAAATTCTATGCACTAAGATTTTTGAATAAGAGCTCTCAAGAGTGATATTCTTTCTTTCTTAGTGTTACAATCTAATTCTACCTACAAAATCAAATCCTAAGTAGAAATGTCAATTTAGCCCCAAATTTGTGGGTTAACTCAATTAGCCCGAGCCAAAATATAGGTTATGGTTGAAATATTTTAGCCCGAATAACCTGAGACAAAATAACCCAAAATTCGACGGGTTAGCCAGATTAATCCGATTATTTTTTTATTTATATATTTATAATAATTATAATACTAAAATTTATTTCTAATATTTAATATCATATTTATTAATTAAGTTATATAATTGTATTTAGTTTAAATAGTATTCAATACATAAATTAAATTTATTTATTTAAACCCATTCAAATATTACTAAAATAAAAGTAATATATTTTTAATAGTAAATTCATCATTATATAAAAATTTGTGATTATCTTTTATTATTTAAAATATTAAAAGAGTGAAAAGATATTAAAAATAAAAAATAATTAATATATTCATTGGATCAACGGATTAACCCGAAAACTGAAGGGTAAGGGTAGGGATCAATTTCTTAGCCCGAAAGAGTTTTAGTCCGATTTGACTCGGATTGATTTAACCGTAGTCCGATAGGACTGGCCCGAAACCTAACTAGTTTGCCCGATTGACATTCCTATTCGTAAGTAGATGAAAGTCTCATCATTATAAAAGAGCTTAAACTTTATTTTATAATCAATGTGTGACACATTTAACATTCATCTAACACGAAAGGAAAAGATTTGAATTCAAATAGCAGTTTTTCAACAAAAAGTTGCAAACCATATTTCACTATCTTTTGCAAGGGACCAAACATCTAATCTTGGAGTGACCGATGGAAAATTAGTCGAGTTTGGAAATAATTGATTTTAAAATATAATTTGTTAATTTGTCCAACTTTCACAATTTATGTAACCTTTGTTGGATCGAAACTTTTGGGGCTCGATATTAAATGGCCCAACAGCCGGTCCAAATAAACGGCTCAACTAAGAGCTCATAAGTGTGGCCTTTGTTATTGCGCAAGAGAAAGAAGTGAATCGGTCCAAGGAAAATAATTCAAATACTGATCGATTGAGGAAGGCCGAATAAAATAGTTCGATGGAAAGCAGCTCGCTCAAAAGGAGTTCGATTCAGTCAATAAGCAGCTCAACAAATGAAGTTGATGTAACGGAGAAATCTGGCGAACTGCTTAACGGTTGGGAAGAGCTATTTAATGACTAGGAATTACGATCGTGAACTCTTTGGGAAAACGGCCAAAAACGCATGCGGAAGACCCGGAGCTCATTAATTATCACCCGACAGAAATTCAGGAAACACTTGAAGTTCGAATATGTCTATAAATACCCTTTGGACACTAATTTTTGGGACATCTAAGCTCATGAATGTAAAAATTTCCATTGTTCCTTATTTATTGATGAAAAATACACAGTAATACTTGTTGGAAGTAGAGAGCGAACAAGCACTGAAATCTAAATTGTGATTCAGCTTAATTTAAGAGTTTGTTTCCTCATCTCTTTTAATTCAATATTTGCGATTTTTGTTATTCTTTTCTCACAAGTTCCTAGGGCCTTACTACTTAACAAAAATCACCCAAAACAAAAACTAAAATAATGTTGGTGTAAATATATATTATTATTTAAGATTAATAATACTCTCTCCGTCCTGGTTTAATTGTCTCGGATTAACCGAACACAATAATCAAAGAGTGTGGAGTGTATAATAAGTTGAGTGAAATTAATATTTTATTGTTGAGTGTGAAAAATTACTTTTTTAGTAATGAGATAATTAAGTTGGAACATGAAAAAAAAAGACAATTAAACTAAGAGTGAAATTTATTAATACCCATTTTTCATTATATGTATTATGAAAATACCCAAAACATTATATAAATTTAAAAAATACCCACTGTACTATTTTGACATTTTTTTTCAGAATTCTGTTATAAATTTTTTCAAAAAAAATAAAGTTGACTGAAATATTTTGATTAAAATATATTTTTATTGAGGAGAGAGAAGGTCGGTGTCGGATCTGTGTCGGACCATGACACAGACCCGGCACCGACCACAATCAAAATAAAATCAAAAAAAATTTAAAAAATTATTTTTTTTATTCATGTGAGTGAGTCGGTGTCTTGGGTCGGTGTCGCGCGACACCGACCCAAGGCACCGACCCACTCACAAAAATAAAAAAAATATTTTTTTATTATGGTCGGTGTCATGTCTGTGTCATAGTCCAACACCAACCCGACATCAACCAAAATTAAAATAACACAAAAAAAATTAAAAAAGTGGGTCGGTGGTCTGTGCCTCCGCCACTGACCCACTCCTCCTTTAATCACCCACACCGACCCAATCCCCTACCCCACCGACCCACACCCACTCCCCACTAATTATATATATTATATATAATTAATATATATTATATTAATTTTATATATAACAATTATTATATATAAATTAGATCCTATTATATATATATATATATTAATATGCATGTTTTTATTTTTTATTTTTATATTAAAACTTACAAATTATTAAAATATTTGGTGATGTGATTGTTGGTGATGATTTCATCATCATAACAAAAAAATCAATCCCAAAATGTCAAAAAAGTCAAAAATAAGTATTTCTTAAATGTGTTTAATATTTTGGGTATTTTCATAATGTGTTTAGTAGTTTTGGTTATTTAAAATATTTTTCACTTGAACTAACACGAAGGGAGCAGTTTAATAGTCAAGTTTGTGGATAAAAAACCGATTTATTTATTGTAAGAGAATCCATTTGGGAAGAAAGAGTGGAACTCTCTAGAAACCCAATCGAACTAACTAAAAGCCCAACTCTGCCTTAAACGCTTTCTGAAGTTGTACGTTGGAGCGCAGACCCTTAGCTTCGCAAAGTACAACACCTTGTTACAGTTGCCAAAAGCTCTCTCTTCTTCCTTATCCATGGCGTCTTCTTCTTTCATTACCCTTGCCAAACCCTTCACCTCTAACAAACCTAGCCTCCCACATCTCTCAATTAAAACGCCCATTGGTTTGTTTTCTCTCTCTTCGCTCACAACTTCTCCGACATTTCTTGTTACTCTAATTTTCTGAGATTTTATTTTTCAAATTAATTTTGTTTGCTCACAATGTGGGTTGTGTACAGGTCTCCAGAGGAGCTCTTTGAGAGTCAATGCAATTGCAAAGAAATATGAGCCCACTAAGGTTCCCTCTCTTTCCATATATGAGACTGTGTGTGAATGTGAAACAATATTTTAGTATTCTCAACAAAATATATACTGAATTTTCCAAAGTTTGAAGCTTTATTTACGATGTGGGTAAATAGAGAGGGATGCGTTGGAACTCCCTCACTTCTAATAAGATTTCCCTTTTGGTGTTTTTAAGTTTTGTGAAGGAAAGAATTGAAAAGGGTATTTATTTTTTGTCTTTTGGTTTTGATGTTGTTGTTTGTGTAGGTGGTGCCACAAGCCGATAGAGTTTTGATTCGTCTAGAGGAGCTTCCGGAGGTATTGTTGTTTCCTGTTTCATGTGGTTTGGAATGTGTGGATGTTAATGTTTAGGAATAAGCATTTTTCAATTTCTTGGAAATAAGGAGTGAGTTCATATATCTTTCAGTTGACTATTTATTGATATTTTGGTGTAGTATTGGGAAAACATACATTCTGTTTAGACTATATTGCAAGAATTGTGGATTTCTCTTGATTCGATCCCTATGAGTAGGTTTTTGGAGTCCAATGTGTTCTAGAATCTTGTCTTTTGAATGCACTCTTCGAGTTGGTCTAGAATTTGAACAACTCTAGGAATGTGAAGTGCTTTTTATTGCAAAAATGTGTGGCTCATGTACTTAATACTTGTGAAAGTTAGTCATGCAATGTAGTTTCATTTGGTTAATGGAGCATCTTTTCCTCTGAAGAAATCAGCTGGCGGGGTTTTGCTGCCCAAATCAGCTGTGAAGTTTGAGCGTTATCTCCTGGGAGAGGTTAGTAAAGCATATTAATGTAACTCATATGGCATGCCTCCTTTGCGATACATCTTCTCATGATTTCGATTTAGGTTGTCTCCCGTGGAGCTGAGGTTCAAGATGTGCAAACTGGAAAGAAGGTAAGCTGTAGAAGTTACACTTTCTCTCTTGAAATCTATAATTTGTCTTTTATTGTCAAACATATTATTATTGTATCCATGATCTCAACTGCTGCGTTCCACTGCCCTTTCTTTGCAGGTGCTTTTCTCTGATATAAACGCGTATGAGGTATGTGTGAGTGTAACTTTTTTAAATGGCCAAGTTTTGTTTGCATATTAGTGTTCTCCCTCCAATCATCATTGATTATAATGAGTTGGTACATGTTGTAGAAAATCTCTGTTAAGAAACCATTTGAATGTTGCATATTGAATCATAACTTCAATCCATTGCTCTGAAAAAGAAACCTGTTTTCGGAGTTGTGGAATCTATACGAAATTGATGTTTATGGTTTACTACTACTACTACCAGGTGGACTTGGGAACAGAGGCGAGGCATTGTTTCTGCAAAGCTAGTGAGCTTCTGGCAGTCGTCGAGTAGGCACAGTCTGGAATGATGGATGTTGAGAGCTACTGTTTATTGTTGAAGGCAGAAATTCTTTATATATTCTCGTGGGCAGTGACAAAAAAAAGATTTTCCACTATCTGATAGGGGTTCTGTTACTAATTTGCAGCAGAAATAACTTTGTTCAAGAATTGAAACTAGTCTTCTCCTCTTTTTCAATGGAAATAATATCCCCTCTTTTTTATCTATTTTTATGGGAGTCTCTTTTCTTTGATCTATTTCTTGGATTTCAGTTGCCCATTTTGAAGCTTCACACCAGCAACCACTCTACCAATTGAGATTAGGTTTCTGGTTTCTGTTCTTTTCCAGCATTATGAGTGATAGATACATTCTAATATAAATGATTCTTGCGCATAAAACTTTTTGTATTTTTATGATAACGCATAATACAATTTGATGATAATAGAAATCTTGATGATGAGAACTTTGAGCAGGCATTCATGAATTTGGTAGGCATTAAAATGTGTAAATAGGGGATAATATTTTTATTTATTAATATTTTTGAAAGAATATTCCAAATGTATTATCATGTTTCAATAGTTAAATGTCACTTGGCATTTTATGTGGCAAATGAAAGGGAAAATAGGGAAATATATCCCACTCTTTTACATATTAGGGGATTTTATCCCACTTTTTTGCTTTTAGGGAATTATATCCCACACTTTCATTCTGTTAGGGAATTTTGTCCCAAGTCGCTGACTAAGCCTTTAAGTGCCACGTGGCATTGATGTGGCGCTGACTCACTGCCACATATTTGCCATGTGGCATTTTTAATTATTTTTTTAATATTAATTATTTTTTAAAATTTTTTATTTCATAATTAATATATTTTTTTAAAATTTCGTTTTTTATAATATTTTAATAAAAAAAATAATACTTTGAATAAATATAAAAATATTATTATAAAAATAAGCATTAATTATTTAATTATAATATATTAAAATCTTATTAAAAACATCAGCTAACAGTTATTAAAAAATAAAATATATAAATAAAAAATACGTTAATTATAATATAAAATTATAAAAGAATAAAAATATTATTTAAAAAGTAAATTAATTAATATTTAAAAATTGAAAAATGCCAATTTTTAAATAACATTTTTATATTTTTTATATTTTAATTTTATAATTAACGTGATTTTTATTTATATATTTTATTTTTTAATAGTTTTTAGCTGATGTTTTTTAATTATATTTTAATATATATATATATAGCGTATCTAAACATTAACTATTTTTCTTAAAAATTAAAATATTATTGAAAAACAAACGAATGAAAATGAAAATATATTTAATATTACATTATAATATATTAAAAAATAAAGTAAATAATCATTCAATGCCTAGAACTAATTTTGTATAGTTTTATCATCAATAATTTTTTCTACTGCTAATACTTGCTCAAAAATATTTATTAGTTTTATAAATACTTTCATTTAGTATTTATGCTTATTATTTTTATATTAAATAATTAATACAATATTTTTTATATATTTCATTTTTTATAAAATACTCCCTCCGTCCCAAGTAAATTGTCCACATTTCCTTTTTCGTCTGTCCCACAATATTAGTCTACTTTCCTAAAATAGCAAATTCTCTACACTCATCAATAAAATATTCATCCCACTAACTCCCACTACCACTCACATGCATTGATTATCGTGCCCGGTCAAATGTGGACAATTTGACGGGACGGAGGGAGTATTATAATTAAATAATTAATGCTTATTTTTTATAAAAATATTATAGATTAATTATGAAAAATGAAATTTTTAAAAATTATTTATTAATATTTTCGTTTTTTATTTTATAGATTAATATGAAAAACGAAATAATTTTTTCAATAATATTTTTATATTTATTTAAAATATTATTATTTTTATAATAAATAATTAATAAAAATAATATTTCGTATTATTATTATTATTGAAATATTATAAAAACGAAATATATAAAAAATATATATTAATTGTGAAATAAAAAAATTAAATTAATATTAAAAAAATAATTAAAAATGCCACGTGGCAAATATGTGGCAATGAGTCAGCGCCACATCAATGCCACGTGGCACTTAACGGCTTAGTCAGCGACATGGGACAAAATTCCCTAACAGAATGAAAGTGTGGGATATAATTCCCCAACAGCAAAAGAGTGGGATAAAATTCCCTAATATGTAAAAGAGTGGGATATATTTCCCTAATATGATTTAGCAGTTAAACATCATTTGACATTCTAATTACAAATCAAACAACATTATCTTATCGATTCTTTCTCTATGATTCTTCGAACTGATGGTTAAATAATCAATTTCATGATAGAATATTTATGAATTTGCGAGCATTTTTTAATATGATATTTTAACGAAGTAGTTTTTATTTGCACATGAGATGTTAAACGCAATGGCGTTTACGTGTTGAATTATCAATAAATAACAGTAGTGTTGATATTTTCCAAAAAATATCAATAACTTAGGATATCATCTCTATTACCTTGAAAATATCCATCAAGTTTAGATATACTGATACATGACAAAGCATGAAACATTGCCCCATCACTAATTGTTAACGAAAGATGCAGTTGAAAGATCCTAACTGCCTAATGGATAAACCCCAACTCCCAACTCCAAGTTCGCATTTTTCAAAGAGTAGTAGGCATGGCCGCCAACCTTACCCATTCCATATTCATCCAACTTGGAAATTTTAATATTATCTTTAATACAACTGTTTTTACTTTTGGACAAGGAATAAAAAGTGAAGTGATTTTGAAATTGCTTTACAAATGTTGAAGCATCTTTTCTTTTTATCTTAATATACATTCTCAGCTATCTCTAATTTTATGATTATTCTCAAGTACTAATAAATAATAATATAGGACAAGTGTCATTTGTGGGAAATTATAATCTACTGCTTTACTAATTCAACTCCTATCATTAAAGAGGGATTTTTGTGTAATTTTTGCCTTGCCAGAATCCTTTTATTTTCTGGAATAATTAACATTATTTTTTTCTTATTAACCACATTCTCCATAATGTAGGTTATCTGTCAAACATCTACAGAGCTGTCAGTAATATTGATTAAACATTGTGATCACGCCACATGTTTCATTTCAAAACAGACCATGCATAAATTGAAAATTTAAACCTTAACCTTAGAAATAGAAATTACCAACCCATGTGGCTGGTATATAACCATCTCTCATGGAGATATCAGAATTAAAAAAGCAGAAAACAAGAACCTAGCAAGAGAGAGAGAGGATGAAGGCGTGCAGCACTTTGTTTTCATTAGCTTTAGTCTTCCCCTTTTTGATGATGATGATGATGATCCAGACAACATCAGGCAAGAGTTTGATCAACTCGACCTGCGCAGATTTAGCGCGCGAAGATCCCAACATCGACTACGCCTTCTGCAAGAGCTCCCTGCAGGCAGCCCCCGCCAGCCACTGTGCCACCCTACAGGAGCTGGGCACCATCTCCATCAGGCTCGTCAGGTACAACATAACGGATACTTGGTGTTTCATCAAACAGCTTAAAAAAAACACGACATCCGACCCCTACATGAGGCAGTGCTTGAATGACTGCCTCCAGCTTTTCTCAGATGCCATCCCTTCTGCCAAACTGGCCTCCAGATACTATGCCATGAAGAAGTTCGACGATGCCAACACCGAGATTTCTTCCGTCATGGATGCTGCTTCCACCTGTGAGGAAGGTTTTGAGGAGAAGAGAGGTGTTGTTTCTCCACTCACAGAGAGGAACAACCACACCTTTCAGCTCTCTGCCATGGCTCTGACTCTGATTCATATAATTCAGACACCGTCACCCCCTTCTCTATGAAAAATCTTCTCCCTCTGTTTTTCTGTAAATGGAGTTCTCAATACTTACTCATACATCTATCAGTGGTTTAAGGGTTCGGTTTTATTATTCATCAACTGTACAAGCTGACTGAGTCACAGCAAAAAGTTGAAATGAAGAAACAAACTCACAGAATTTCAATATTTGTTACCTCCCAGTCTCCCCACAAAGAAAAATCATCAATCATCATCCCTTGATCATATACCAAGTTAAATAGTGAAAAGTTTATTGAAAAACAGAGCAACGTGAACATACCACAGAAAAAAAAAACACTAGCAGTGACTTGGTCCCAATATTCAACCCCAGATTAGGTATACATTATCTCAAGAAGTGCAAAATTATTACCCGTCCAATATCAGGTTTCAGTGATAGTAGTATCCACTATCGGGGAAAAAGATGGATACAAGCTTTAAAGAGATAAAAAACAATCATGGGAGAGCTTCCATATCTTAGCTGGCCATTGGATGATTGTGAATGTATTCAATTGCGAGATGACATGAGTCAATTTTATCAGCTTCCTTGTCAGGAATCTCCAACTTAAACTCTTCCTCGAGAGCCATCACAATCTCCACATTGTCTAAGCTATCCAAGCCCAGATCCTTCTGAAAATGAACATCAGGAGTTACCTGCAGATGTTGTAATACAAAATAGTGAGATTTTGGTGCAGGATAATGAATAAATGAAGAGTACCAAACTTCTAAAAAAGATGATAATATTTGGCAGACTGTGAGGGAATGTAATGCAGAGGTAAAACCAAAATGAGAAGATTCAATGCATACAGCTCATTGTTTAAAGAAGATTCAGCTAGAGAAGAATATTTTACATTCACTTCAAAGAATTGACCCTGAAAGTGGGCTGATATACATGATACCCTTAAGAGGCACATTTACTTCAAATGACAATCCATGTGTCCTTTTGTGGTTCAACCCCTATGGCTCCCCGCCCCCAACTAAAGAAAAGAAAGCAAATTACGCCAATTAATCTCTCCTTGACATACTAATCAGAATCCTTGATTGGCGACGGCTAAACAATCAATGGGTCAGTTGAGAAAAATGCATGACATAGTAAGAACAAATAGATGCAAACATTGAAACAACTAAAGTGTTAAGCTGAGCCCTTGTTAATTTTTCTTTTTAATTTGCTTCTTCTATTGAGAGAATATAAGTGAGGGGAAAGCATTTATTGTATTCAATAGCCGCTAAATCTCTCGATGTTTGAACTCTACCAATACCTTAGGTTGAGTTAGTAACCCACGCACACCCATAAGTAGCAGCTGCAGGTGACACCTCAGAAGGATAATATAAAATCCCTATCTGTGAATTTGGGGGGGGGAAACACCCAACCTGAAGAGTCGATACACTCATTTACCCATTTCTCAGTCTAGTTTCAAGAACTAAGATTACAATGCACATCTCCAGCAGGTGACTGACGATCGCAAATTTGAAAAGGATTTCACACCCGAAATCAGCCTACACACTCAAATCCAAATCAAACAGCAGCAAACGATATCAAATTCTCGAAATCCACCCGGACTCACTAACACAGCTTTCAGCCTCTGCTCACCAGTCAAGCAAATCACACGCAACGACAATTCGAATCAGAACTTCCACTCATTCAAATGGATAAACAATATCGAAACAATCCACGTGAACAACGTACTAAAAATTGGAAATTCATTAAAAAATTTAAAGATTAATAGCGGGAATTAGGGAGGACCTTTGCTGGATCGACTTTGGGGAAGCATTTGACAACTTCGAGAACTCGGTCGACTACTGCCTGCCTGTCGAGATGATCGTCGCCGTGGGACGACATTGATCGGACAGCCGTCAGCCGCGAGGAATTTAGGGCTAAGGACTGGGTTACTGGTACCCGAATGTGGCGGAGAATGGCGGATCTCAACCCCGAAGCCATTTTCTCTTCCAATTGCAACGCGAATTTCTTTGACTATCTTCCTCACCCTCACCCTCACCCTCACTCTCACTCTCACTCTCTCTCTCTCTCTCTCTCTCTCTCTCTCTCTCTCGATTTCGGGTGTGGAGCGGAGGAACTAAATTCGACCAAGGGCTGGAGGGGTATTCTGGGAATAAACAACAATGGTAAATATGCGATATTATCTGATCTATTGACATTTTTAGGGGCGGCAATCTTCAACCCGACACGACAACCCGACACGAACCTAACACGAAAAAAATAGATTGGGTCAACCCATTTAATTTTTGGGTCAGTTTCGGGTCAACCCATCCAACCCATTTAATTTTTGGGTTGGGTTCGGGTCAATCTCGGGTTGACCCGCGAACCCATTTGACCCACCAATAATATTAATTATTATTATTATTATCTATAATATATAATTAAATAAAAATTTAATAATTAAAATATAGCCTAAAATCAAAATTTTTAAATAGTTAACACAATTTTATAATTTATAAAATAATTAACACAATTTATTAATTTTTAAATTAATTAATACATTTTTTTATTTTTTAACAAAATTAAACAGGTCATTTCGGGTCAGTTTCGGGTCGACACGAAAATAAATAGGTCGGGTTCGGGTTGAGATTTCTGACCCGCGAAAATATACGGGTCGGGTTCGGGTTGACGTGTCGCTTGTTATTAGCAGGTCACAACCCGACCCGCCAACCCGAACTCGACCCATTTGCCACCCCTAGACATTTTCACGAAAATACTCTATGTATTATGGTAAGATTTAAGATTATTAATTATTAATGATCCCGTAGTTAAATGTTAATAATTAACTATCACTTAGCATCCCATGTGATAAATCAAAATAACATCTTTTTCTCCACGACTTTTCAAACAAATGGTTAAAAAACCAACTTCACGTTAGCCAACCTTTTTTAACATGGTGATAAAATGAAATTGTTTTGTTTTGCTACGTGGGATGTCAATTAGCGTTTAACTGCTAAATCATCGATAATTAACGGTGTTAACTTATTTTGATGTAGTTTATAGACGAAAATAAAGATTGAAGTATTTCTAACTAATGACAATACATTATGATATTTTTCCAAAAATATCAATAATTTAGGGTATTATCTTCTATTTATCTATATACAAATATAGAAATATTAATTATATATTTTTAAAATTAATAATTTTAAATGAGTTTATTCATTGTAAAATTTATTTTGAAGAATGGGAAAATTATGAATAATACCCTAAACTATTAGTCAACTTTAAAATATACCCTACTTCTTGTTTGTTACTAAAATATACCCTAAACTTTCATTCTGTTAATTAAAAATACCCATAGTTGCCTGTTAAAATATTGTTGACTCTTCATTCAATCATACGTGGCATTAGTAAAAATTAAATTTAAAAATCAAAATAAAAAATGAAAAATGAAAAACAAGTTCTAACATAAACATCACATAACAAGAAAACCCTCTAAAATCAAAACCCCAAATCGTAAACATCAAAACTGAAAAAAACCCCAAATCAGAAATTGTGAAGAAAAAGATTCAAGTTTTAAATGCATTACTAATGCTTCATTCTCCAGCGAAAAAGGTAAAATGTTTAGCTTCTCATTAGATTGAAGTTGATGAACAACTCCAATATTATTTCCGTTTCTTTCATGACAGTATTAATGCACATTGGTTATTTATTATTCCTTCATATAATTTAGAATTTGTTATGTTTTTTTGCAACTTTTTGGCTCAAATATAAGTTTCAAGCAGGTGATGCATGAGTGAGGAATCCAAATTGTATATGAACGCAAAAAATAGTTTTGTTTAGTATGTCTTCTTCATATCTATTAGTGTTGTTTTACAATGAATGATGACTATCTCTGTTATTTATTAGCAAATTTTGTTCAGTTGTTTAATAATGATTTGTCTTTGTACATTAACAAATTGTCTTTTGTTAATCAATACTTCAAATTGTTGATTGTTCAAGGTAACTTAATATATGTGTTAAATTGTTTTTAATGATGGATAAGAGATATGAATATGAGTACGATTGGGATGATTTGGTGAATTTCGTGGATAAAGGTAAGGGCAAAGTAGTTGAGCAGGTTCTTGAAGATGAAATTGATGAGGCAGACATATCAGAGTATAAATAGTTTGATGATTTATATGCTTCCTTATATTTTGATGACGAAGAAGTGAGACATAGGAGGAGTGAACACACACGAAGAACAATAACATATAATGCTAGCACAGCTGAATTAAAGAACTTTGTGTTTGTGATAGACATAAAGTTTAAGGATTTTAATGAATGTAATTTTGTAGTTCGGGATTGGGCTATTGAAAATGACTACAATATAAGGAAAAAAAATTGAAGAAAAAAAGACTTGAAGTAAGGTGTGAAGGGAATTGCACGTATTTACTCTATGCAAGTAAAATGGCACATGAGTCCGCTTTTATGATCAAAACAATTAGTGATGAGCATACTTGTTTTCGAAAAAAGTTACAATCGGCAAGCTAGTAGTGATGGGTTAGCTAGCTTTATTTTGCCAGATTTGAAGTGAAATTAAAATTATCCTGCAAAAGATATCATTGATGACATATAACATGCATGGACATGATTTTTTAGTATCCTTTTTGAAGATCTTAACATTGAGGATGAATTAGGCTTGACTTTCATGAGCGATAAACATCGGGTAAGATTCATTCATGTAAATATTTGGTATATATTCATTGGTTCTCATTCATTAACCTTTTTTTCTTTAATAAAAATTATAAGGCATAATTAATGGAATCATATATAAGGGACCTCATGCATAGCACATACAATGTGCAAGACATATTCTGCAAAACTGTAAGAAAAAATCCTCAGGTCCCAAACTGAGAGATATCTTTTAGGCAGCTATTATGTGTACAAATGAGAGCTACTTCAAATTTAAAAGGACTGAGATGAAAAATGTTTCAGAAGAAGCTTATCAGGTTTTTATGGATCAAGATCCACAAATATTTTGTAAGTCTTTGATCTCACCATGCACAAAGACATGCTTAATTTACAATAATATTTGTGAATTTTTTAACAGTTTCAAACTCAAGTGTAGAGATATGCCAATCATCGATATGTTAGAGGGTATACGACTGAAACTAATGACAAGAACACCCAAAATCATCGATGTTTTGCAACGCTCTTCGGATGTACTATGTCCCAGTGTCATAAAAAATATTGCCAAAAATAAAAAAAATTGTTAGAGGTTGTTTGGTAAAACCTGCATTGGAGAAGAAATTCGAGGTTCATTACTCAGAATTTTTTTTTGTTGTAGACCTGGTGATTGGGGAATGCAGTTGCAGGTCTTAGACATTAACATGAATGGCATATATTCATGAAATTTCTTGTATAAATTATATTCGGGAGGATGTTCACACATTTATAGATAAATTGTATCACAAAACAACTTGTCTTGCTGTATAGAAGTATTACTTGGCTCTTATTGGTGGGCGTAGAGAGTGACCCGATGTAAATTCTCTTCCTATATACCTTCATCATATATTCAACCACTTGGAAGGCCAAAGAAAAATAGAATAATAGATATTGGTGAAGAGCCACAACATGGAAAATAGAAGTGGCCAAACAAGGGAGTTAAACTTGCGTGTACAAAATGTAAGAAAATTGGACATAATGTTAGGTCATGCAAATAATTTGTGCCCCAAATACAAGCAAGTACTAATTAGAAGCCTCCTAAAAGGAAGCGTGAAAGACCTAAGAAGCAATCAACTGAAGTCAACCGTGAACATGTGCAAAGAACACAGACTGAGAGTGCTACTCAAAAGTTCTATATGAGAGTACACCACCATCTCGATATATTTAGTCATGGTATTCAAATACTTTTGTTGCTATTTTATCACTCTTCATATGCTCAATCTAAATGATAATCTTCTTTATGTTTCTACAGGTAGTTGCTTTCAAAATGTGTCAGTTTTTGGAAGGTAGCATCATCTGGGAAGAATATTCTTATCAGTAACCATGTTTCAGGAAGAATATATTAGATGTTGATGTTCCTGTACTAAGGACTTTTTAGTATTATTTGAAAATTTGTGAGCATTTTCTATGAATATATCTAATGTTGATGTTTTTGAACTATCAATAATCATGTTTATTTCTTACTAAGTAACCATGTTTTGTGAATATATTAGATGCTATATAATCATGTTTTATGATAAATTCATATCAGGCAACTTCTGGAATATGTGTTTGTAGTGAATTTTATCATCTAATAAAGCTTTGTCAATTTTTTATCTTAATTATATATATATATATATATATAGGGGAGTGATCATATGAGAACTCCTCTTACCATGTGAAAATAAGAACTAATCTCGGTCATCCAATTGATGATCCAACGCTCAAGACTAAATAAATCTCGTCTGCATTATAGTGTAGTGAAACATGCATTAAATGGTAATTTTGTAATATTTTTTCTCTCTCCTCTAAAATCATCGTAAATCTTTAAATAATCATATCTCCTTCGATTTAGATTATTTTTTAATGTATCATATATCAAATTAAAGGTAATTTAATTATCTTTCAAACGAATTCCCTATTGCATATGTTTCGATTTAAAAATCATCGTAAAAAATGAAAATTAGTGATTATATGCATAATTCTCGTAACAATACACAAATTCTTATATAATGAACGGAGTTGCACAATATAATGCATGAAGTTATATTATATAATGCAGAATATGATAGATAAAATGCAATAACTTTTTTACTGCAAGATAAAAAAAATTAAAATTCATTATCTTTGCATACTGTAAATAATATCATAGTTGTTATAAAAGTTGATCTTATATTACTTGTTTTTAATTATGTATTTTTTGTTATATTACATAAATGTATATTACTATATTATATAATGCATGTTTGTTCGGTATATAATGAATGTTTGCTAGGTATATAATGCATGTCGAGGTCAATATAATGCATGAAGTTATATAATGAATACAATAGCACAATATAATGCTGGAAATTATAGTATATAATGCAAAATATGATAGATAAAATGCAACATGTTTTTTCAGCAAAATCATCATTCATCATTATATTTGCACTTGTTATTTATTATATAGTAATAACATATGCATTATAATGAAAGTAATATAATTTTCTCTAAAATAAAAGTAATATCATGTATAACATGCATAATTCTCGTAACAGTACATGAATTCTTATATAATGAATGCAGTTGTACAATATAATGCATGAAGTTATAGTATATAATGCAGAATATAATAGATAAAATGTAACATGTTTATTTCAGCGAAATCATCATTCATCATTATATTTGCACTTATTATTATATAGTAATAACATATGCATTATAATGAAGGTAATATAATTTTTCTCTAAAATAAAAGTAATATTATATATAATAGAGGAAGTAATGTCGTATAATGATAGTAATATTGTTCTAAAATAAGAGTAATATCATATTATAATGCAAGAAGATGTTTGTTAGGTATATAATGAATGTTAGGTATATAATGCATGTTTCCAAGGTATATAATGCATATTTCATAGGTATATAATGCATGTTTGTTAGATATATAATGAATGTCGAGATAGAATATGCAAACAGAATCTTAAATAAGTACAAAATGACAAAAATACCCTATAATGCAAGTTTTTTGAGATATAATGACCGAAAATTTTAGTAAAATCCTGAGCGTTTATTCATCAAAATCAATGGCGAGGATTGGTTCTTATTTCTTATGGTAAGAGTGGTTCTCACTGGATCGCATCCCTATATATATATATATATATATATATATATATATATTTGTAAGTTGGAACGAAACAAGGATTTATGAGTCATTATTTGTGTAGAAAATTAATGTGTTTTATATCTGTAATTGTAATTCCTCCCGAGTCCTTGGATATGCAGGAAACTTTGCTAGTTTCTGAGAAATTAAAAAAAAATCTCTTATTTAATATGGTAAAACTCTATAGGCTAAATGTAGTTAACTTTTAATTGCAAATTGAAAGATATTCAACTTTGTAATTAATCTCATAATATTATTAATTATTAAAAATGATTAATTGGATATGCAGGGTTTGGGAGTGTGAATGATAAATATGGTAAGGATTGTACATAATAATTTTGATTGATTCTCTTTATTCTATTTCGTTTATTGTATGATATAATTGTACATATTTATACTCTTTGTAATTATTCTTTCGACCAATGCAAATACAAGTTTTACACAAAATCTACATGGTATCAGCTGGGTACTGAAACCCAAATTTTCTCCATCCTTCTCATCGTCTCTCCCATAGCTGAATCTGATTTATCCTCCCTTCCCCTTTCCACCATGCTTCACATGGTGAACATAAAATTAACATCATCCAACTACCTCCTCTGGCATGCCCAAGTTGATCCTCTACTTACAAGCCAACAACTCTCCTCTCATGTTGATGGTTCATCGTCGGCTCCTCCGCTTGTTCTCTCCACAACAAACAACACCACCACTCCGAATCCTGCCTATGAAAAATGGTATGCCCAAGATCAGTTAGTTAAGTTATTCCTCATCTCCACTCTCACCAAGGAATCTATGGCGCTCGTCATCGGATGCAACACACCCCACGACGTTGCCCTTATGAATGCTTATCGCTATGATTCTAAAGCTCGTGAATTAAGCCTTAAGGATGAGGTTCTTTCTCTGAAACGTGGTTCTTCTACTGTCAACACTGGTGCTATTTTTGTCGTGATCAAAATCACGATGCATTTGACTGTTCCCGGGTTCATTGACCCACGATATCCGAATCATGTGTGTCGTCTAAAAAAGGCGCTCTATGGACTTCGTCAAGCGCCGTTAGCTTGGTACCAGCGTTTCAAGGGCTTTCTTATCTCTATGGGGTTTATTTGTAGTAAGGCGGATACCTCTCTCTTTGTTTTCTGCGACAAGTCAATATTGATCTACCTACTAGTCTATGTCGACGACATAATTGTGACAGGAAATAATGCCGATGCAATTTCCAGCATATTAAGTAAGCTTAATGCGGAGTTTCACACAAAAGACCTTGGTGATTTTGGGTATTTTCTTGGCCTTGAAGTGAATTACTCATCGGGAGGACTATTCTTGAGCCAAACAAAATACACTGATGACATTATTACATGAGCAAATATGCTGGAATCAAATCCCATTGCCAATCCATTAGCTCCAGGGGCTACTTTTACGAAGGACGGATCAGCCTTCAAAGATGCCACGCTTTACCGATCTATTGTTGGTGCGCTATAGTATTTAACAATCACTCGTCCCAACCTAGCTTATGTTGTGAACACTGTGAGCCAATTTCAACAGTGCCCAACGAATGACCACTTTCAAGCTGTTAAACGAATCCTTCGGTATGTCAAAGGGACGTTAGGATATGGGTTATCGTTTTCTCCTGGGAAGCTTTCTTTACTGGGGTATTCAGACGCTGATTGGGCACATTGTATTGATACACGTCGCTCTACTTATGGCTATGCTATATTCCTGGGACCGAATCTTATCTCGTGGAGTGCAAAGAAGCAACCTACGGTTTCACGGTCTAGTTGTGAATCTGAATACCGTGCAGTTGCTAACACGGCTTCTGAACTCATTTGGATCACTCACTTGCTTCGTGATCTACATGCTTTTCCGAATGAGCCACCGATACCTCTAACAGATAATCGGAGTGCACTACTCATGAGTCAAAATCCAGTTTCGCATAAACGTGCAAAACACATAGACATTGATTGTCATTTTATTAGAGAGCTGGTGGAATCTCGTCGTCTCATAACTTAGTTTGTTCCTTCCAATATGCAGCTAGCTGATTTATTTACTAAAAGTTTACCAAAGTCGACATTTCTCTTTCTACGTTCCAAGCTGTGCATCTCTTCGGATCCGACGCTCAGCTTGCGGGGGTGTGTGAATGATAAATATGACAAGGATTGTACAGAATAATTTTGATTGATTCTCTTTATTCTATTTCCTTTATTGTATGATATAATCGTACATATTTATACTCTTTGTAATTATTCTTTCGATCAATGCAAAAACAAGTTTTACACAAAATCTACAGGGAGAATTTTATTGTTGGAGGTGGTGCTTTACAATTTGTGAGTTTAAATTAGAATTTCTTTTTCACTTTTAAAATGTTAATTTAGTTTTGGTTTTTAATTAAATTTTTTAGTTTGCCACGTGTATATGCCACGTATGATTGAAGCAAGATTTTAACACCATCAACAACTGTGAGTATTTTTAATTAATAAAATGAAAGTTTCGGGTACATTTCAATAACAAATAAAGAATAGTGTATATTTTAAAGTTGATTAATACTCTAATAGTTGAGGATATTATTCATAATTTTTCCTTTAGCGAATAATGTATTTTGATTATATGATTCTCTTTGATTTTACACATTTATCAACTAATATTTAAGAAAATAATATATTGAAACAAATTTCTAACATTACTATTATTTAAAAGTTTAATTAATTTATTTTTTATTATATTATATTTAATATTCTTTTTTTTTAAGATTATTCAATAAATAATCTTTAAATTATTTTTAAAAAATAATACTAAAATTAGATCGATTAAAATATCCTAGAATAGGAAATTAGGAATATAGACCATATGAATAAAAGGGGAGGGTAATAGACTAATAGTTAACGAAAAATAATTTATAAATTAAGATTTATAAAGTTTAATTTAGGTGGAGCGTCGACTCGAAGCTTTAATTACACCCGTAACTCGGCCGACTCAAGTACGCGCCAACCGGGAGCCTACACACTCTACAAATCTCGCGTCATCGATTCATCTCATTTCCCGGCGAGATTACGACTTTTCGGCGGGAAAAGACTGCGCTGTAATCGAAGTCGAAGATCCGATCCTTTCGCAGCCAGCTCTCCCGAACTTAATTGATGGCTCCGGTTTCGGCTCTCGCGAAGTACAAATTAGTATTTTTGGGAGATCAATCCGTCGGGAAAACAAGCATCATTACTCGATTCATGTACGATAAATTTGACAACACTTATCAGGTGAGCTGCCAGTTGTCTGCGGAGTATATGTTTAGTATTTCTGGATATTTTTAATTTTTTATTTTATCTCTAGAAGAAATATTTCAGTAGCTGTGGCGGATCTGATCTGCTGTACTGTTCAACTTATTGATTTGAGTTTTTTGTTTGTTGGAATCGCTGATCAATCCAAATTTCATGCTTCCTGGTAGTTTTAATTTTTTTTTGGTGATCTTGTCGTAAAGACGAATGATTCCAAGTGATAGATGATTACAAATTATTGCTGTTGTATTTTTTGTCAATCTGATTACTTAATAAGAGTATCTTCAGATCGATCAAGGTTGCATGAAACAGACTTATGTTTGAAACTTTGAAAATTGCTTATCAACGATAAGTTTTAGGAAGGATGTCAGGTTATATAACACAATGTTGAAATAAGTAGATGAACAACAAAATATTTTCTGGAAAATTGTAGTAAAAACTCACATCATGATATCTGTTAAATCTATTTTTCAGGCTACTATTGGAATTGATTTCCTTTCCAAGACTATGTATCTTGAAGATCGGACTGTAAGATTGCAATTATGGTAAGATGCAATTCTTAAAACCAATAATTCTCTCTGAGTCTATTTTTATAATGTAATATGATTAAGTTTAGTGCAAACAACTTGTTTTAATACTTCTCAAGTCCGATTGTGTGTCTTTATTCATATACCTGATAGAATACTAGCTAACAGGTTACCTTTACTTTTCATTTGTTGCGGCTCTTAGTTTTTGTTGCTCAGTTCATTAAAGTCCTGAATTTTCTTGTCTTATTTTTGGCGCAATAAATTTGGTTTTCTTGCCCTGTCTCATTACAGAAGGCATGAAGTTTCTTTGAGCTGTTATCTGGACTTGCACAGTTGCACTCATTTCATTTTCCAATGCTGTCATTGACCTTGTAGTCATTAATCAAATTTTGGATAGACCTTGCCAGTTATTGCTTTCCAATTGCTAAATTTGTTTCAACAACTCCTCGGTTCATTTTTTTGCAGAAATAATACTTGTTTCCTATCATGGTCAGGGATACTGCAGGACAAGAAAGATTTAGGAGTCTCATTCCTAGCTATATAAGAGACTCCTCTGTCGCAGTCATAGTATATGATGTTGCAAGTATGGACTTTTCCTTCACAATGTGTTTGAGTAATGACATTTTTCATTTCATTTGGAATGACCTATGTTATATAGCTTGAAGTTTCTGCATTGGTAATAATTACTGATTGTTAGGTAGACAATCATTTCTCAATACTGCAAAGTGGATTGAGGAGGTTCGGACTGAGAGAGGAAGTGATGTTATTATTGTGCTAGTAGGCAACAAAACTGATCTGGTGGACAAGAGGTATTTTTTTTTCCCCTCTTTTTCCTGCATAAAAGACCAGAAATTTTTTATGTCATCGAAACTTATTTCTTGCTTTTGTAATTATTTTTTAATCAACATAGGGTCACAGTTTAATCTCTCCCTTGTATAATGGTAGAGGATACGAAAACAATTAGACGAACCTAGTCAATTTATACTTGTTTCCATAGTATCAGAATTATTTTTTTCCATATTCTGGTTTTACTTCTTGAATGATTTAGTTATTCATCAAAAACATTGCTGGAAATGTTCTTCAAAGCATAGACATGTATCTTTTAAGTGTTAGATTCTCTGTATTTCTGATGGATTTTAAAACTAGTGTGAAGAATATGCGGAGCTTTTCTATACCTTATTCTATCATCCCAAAGATCATTGTCCGAACAATAGCCCTTTTCTGGAGAAGTTTGAAATTTTGAGCCAGAGGAGACTAGTCTATACGGATGTCTATTTAACGAACCTACGAGAAAATTCAGAAAATCCATAAATGTTCTTATGAATGCATAAACATGTTAAGTCTTTCTTATTCAATATATATACTCTAGCTCAGCTTCAATTATATCATGCTTCTCCCAACGTATATTTTTGCTGCATGAGTCTGCTATTATAATGATGAGCAAAACAAAGTCATTTGTAAACACTGGGCTTATATTGCTAAGTTACTCAAAAGTTCATACTTTTATGTCCAGGCAAGTTTCGATAGAGGAAGCAGAGTCCAAATCTCGTGAGCTAAATGTCATGTTTATTGAAACTAGTGCTAAAGCAGGCTTCAATATTAAGGTAACAAGATTTCAATCAGTTTACTCATTCAATTTGTTAGAATCTTCACTCTTCTGACTCATGAGGAATCATGCAGTCGATGTTGGACTCTGATACTTGTTTTCTCATATATGTTTAGACTTCAGAGTTAACAGTGTCTATATGCCTTCAAAATTCTTAACTATTTGTGTTTTTTTAGCCACTATTTAGAAAGATTGCTGCAGCCTTGCCCGGAATGGAAACTCTATCGTCAGCTAAACAAGAGGATATGGTTGATGTCAACCTCAAGTCTGGCAACAACAATGCATCTCAGTCACAGCAGCAGTCAGGAGGGTGTGCCTGCTGATAACTCGATCGGGTTGGCCTCATTTTGTGCGTTCATATATTGATTAGACCGTTGATGCATCTGTAAATTTCTTCCTCTGCTGATAGTTTGAATTTTGGCTATGATCATTAGTGAGGATTTTGAACCGGATATAAATTAGATTGTTGTTATGATTCTCCCTGTATTGTGTTCATCATTGAATCTCTGTATCATTTTTTTAACTACTACCGTTGGGACCAAAGATGGTTTTCTGTTTTCCTCTTGCTTTCTCTACGTTATTTGTTCCAACTTTCTCTTGAGATTTTACAGCAAAACACATGAATTCTTTCTTGATTTGGGGGTGATTTTGGATGTGTGTGTTGGTTGGCTACAATTTCTTGACATTAATTTATCCCATTTTAGCATCTCTTGTTTTGTTGGTGGTTGTTTTTCAATGATCGTCTGTATATTGATGGACATGATGAGACGGTTCACAAAATTTATCATGTTTTTCTCATCATAGAGATACAAGTTTGTGTATAAAAATGTAGTCTATCCCCATTTGGGTGAGACTATCATCACTTTTATCAATGTACAACTCACAATTTAATACTTCATCCTTTCCGTATCATTAGTGTTAATACTTCATCCTTTCCGCATTATTAGTCTTATTTTCCATTTTGGTCTGTTCCGTTAGATTAGCTTCATTTCCTAAATAAATGAAAAAAAAAAATTCTCACATCAATAAAATATTAATTCCACTACACTCACACAAATATTAATTATTGTGTCCAGTCAAAATAGATTGACCTAGCTCAATCCAATTTTTTAACTAAAATATAACTCTCTATTTTTATATATAATAAAAAAATAAAAAATATTTAAATTTATAATTACTTGACAAAATAAAAGGTTACAACAAATAATATAAAACAAATGATAAATTGAAAAAACACAAATACAATATATACAATTTTAAATTACAAGTACCTGAATTATAACTTTGATAATTTGGTGAATTTAATCCATAACAATTAAAAACAAGTTTTTTATACTGTGTAAAAATATAGTAACATAATATTTTATTTATAAAAAAAAACTTTATGAATTTTAGTATTTTACTAACAATTATTTGTGTGTGGAGGTGAGAGATGGCTGGTGAGCGACTGAGCGGTAAGTCTGATGACCGAGGAGCCGCTGCCCAACTTCGTAGAGTACCACGTCGTGCATAAAGTAACATTTTCCTATTATTTTATTGTTTTTTATTATGGCCTACCTATAGTTAAGGTGATTTAAATCTTCTTCCGTCCTGGGTTGACTGATCACAATAACTAAAGAATGTGAGTGTAAAATAAGTTGAGTAGAATTAATATTTTATTATTGAGTGTGAAAAAATTACCTTTTTTAGTAACGAGACAATTGAACTGGGACAGTCGAAAAAGGAATGTGGGACAATTAAGGTGAGACGGAGGGAGTATTTTGTTTGCGTCTAATAAGTAAGAATGTCAATCAAGTTATGTTGGTTTCGAGATTAGACTTAATTAGATATTTGCACAAAAAAATTAAGAGTGAGTTCTTGCAAATTGAAACTGGTGGTTCTCTACCAGTTTGGTTATTTGAAATGCTTATCAATCTACGAACCTGATTAATGTCAAGTTCGGATATACTCTAACACGAGATAGTGTTGGATTTTAAATTCTTGCAGAAGTGAATAAATCAGTAAAAAACACAAAAATTTATAGAGATTCAGACAATTGTCCTACATCATCTCTTCAGGCAGTAGCCCGGAATATAGGCTTAGGATTATAATCTGTCCTCATGATCTATGCAAGCTGGTGAATGCGCGTATCCACCAATCAATTCGCTCACTTGGTCAGGGCCTCGTCCTCCTTTTGCACTCAGATCGGAGTGTGGGCACACCACGCAGTCTCCTTCTCCGGAAGTTGGGAGCTTTTAAGTTCTTCCCAAAACTCTTTGAACTTGCGGCAAAAAGCCCGTAATAGTTACACCCTGGAGATAGCTGCAACTGTTATGGTCTTTCTTGGAGAGAAAGAACATCGAAACAAAAACTCAAGTTGAGAAGCTATGAGTCTCGTGTCTAGAGATTGAAACACGACAATCTATTATAAATAGCCTCGAGCAGGGGTATTGAACTCTTGGAGTCTCTGTTCGGAGATTTGCTTGAGTGAAGATGATTAACCATTTAAAATGAGCGAATTAGAAGGTTGCGGTTACGGTTTGAATGTATTAATGGAGTTCATTTGAGTTCATTTTTTGGGTTCGTCCGTAACCTTCTCCTCTGAGATTGGTGCGACTATTTATAGACGAAGCAATGGATGGTTTGAAAAAATAGCCGTTTAGAGACAATCCAGATTTTGAACATCTGTTGGGTCTCTAATCTGATAGAGACGAGTTGCTTTTTCCTGCTCTGCCGCACCTACTCCGTCCTTTCCTGACACAGGATGTTGACATTCTGTTGTGTGTCAGAACGGCTCGCCAGTCTGAGGAATCTTAAACTGAGAAATCTCTTATTTCTTAAGTCGGAATCTTTGCGATTCCTCTAGCTTGTCTTCTTTATCTCTTTTCGTGAGATGAAACTAGACTTGATATAGTGATGATCCAAGCTAGTGATATCTACCAATTTATCTGCGTGGTAAGCTTCAGGCTGAAGTGGTTGTTAGTTTGCCAGTTCGATGTCTGAGTTTTAGTTTCTTCTTCTCTTCATGTTGACCAAACTGGTGGCTTTGATCTCAAGCCCAATTTGCCTTGATCAACTTCTTTACAACTCGATAAATATCCTAAGTGTATATATTACAAGTTTTTTATCAGCTAAGCTAATCTAGAGACACTTTCTAATGGAGGTTTCTATATATGTTTGACACATCAAAATACAAAAAGGTGAAGGAATTTTGAACCTAAATTCCAAACATTCTCCCCATTTTTGATGTAGTCAAAACCACCACTAAGTTGGTAGATAAGTCAGTTTGTCGAGTTTATAAAGATATTCTTACAAAGTTAATACTCAAGAACTAAAAACTTAACTACTTAGTCTGCCATATGAATCTTCCCCCTAAATTAGAGAGAGATATTTCTCGATTAAAAGATCAAGGTGAATATTTTTTTTTTTGCATGGACTAGGAGTTTTTGTTAACAATCATTATCAGTTTTTCATATAAATTAGTGACAACTACAGATTTGGATGAAAAACTGAAATGTTGATAACCACGGCGAATCATCTACCTTCTCTAAAGAGCTTCAATATTCTTAGCCAGCTCAAGTAAGAAGCCTAGCTATTTTTGCCTTCTTTGCTTCTTTGCTTCTTCTCTCTTAGGTGCTCTTCTTCTTCTTCCCTGCGAACATCCTCCTCTCTCTTGTGAGCTTCTTGTCCTTCCTTTACGACTTCAATAAGAGAGTCCAAGGTGGAGGAAATTTAAGAAGATTCTTCTCTCGTAGCTACAGAAGTGTTCGTGCTTGAAACTTAGTAAGGCTGGAACTTAGTTTCCGGAAACTTGGTTTCACTAAGTATGGCTATGACCTATACTGACCTTGGGAAGTCAGTATAAGAGATGCCCATACTGACTTTGGAATGTCAGTATGGAGGTATTTAATTCAAAAGCACGAGGTACACAAGGTGAATTAAAGTCAGACTTAAAGACGAGTAAATTCTAAGTGAAAGTCAGTACGAGGATGTCCCATACTTAGATTACACGGACTGAAACTAAGTCTGATAGGAGCAGGTAGAAAGTACAATGCAAGGACAACTTTTCAAAGCAGAGCTGACCTATGAAGAATGGTTGTGATTGGATAGATCAATCTATGTCTCTAACGACTTCAATTATGTATCTAACGAATAGAATTCAAAGTGTCGACCAAGGCTCCCTATAAATAGTTCAACATTTCGAATAAAGAACATACCTGAATCACGTGAAAAGCTAAGCTGACACTCTGCCAATCTTTCTACTTAAAGCTCTCTGATATTCCGTGTACTTAACACGAGACTTGCATTTTCTAACTCAAGTTAATCATTTCGTGCTACGTGGTTCAAAGCACGAGACTAAAGCTTAAAGCTGAAGCTACTTGTTGGTGAATATAACTTTCTAAGTCATATTCATAGCAGTCATTATCCTACTCTGGGATTTTGATTCTTACGAGCGTTAGCCAACCAAACTTAGTTCTGGGAGGAATGAGGAAACATCCAACCATCTAGGAAGAAGGTTGCGAGGTGCGTACTCACTTCAACCTAAAGAAGTGCTAGCCTGCAAGGAGTTCCTAGACGAGTGATGTTAGCAGACCGGAGGATGAAGGATTCTGACTGGCTGACCATAGATCGTAAGGAGGCTTGTAACATGAAACTTAGTGGATTCCTGATTAAGTTTGGAAGAGTGGACATAGGATATTATGTCCGAACCACTATAATATCCTGTGTCATTTCATTTGCTTGTTTTAAGTTTCTGTACTTAAGTTTATCAAGCTTACTTTGAAACCTTCAATACTTAGCCAAATATTGAAGCGTATATCTTGAAAATTACTTAAATCTTATCTGAGCTAAACTTACTTTTCCATTAACCTGAAACCGAGTTTCAGTCAGTTTCGGAGAACAAGTGCTAATCAAACTTACTCTCGATGCATTACATATTTCTCTGTTTCGGGACCAACAGATGGCACCTCCCTTGATGACCGAAACTTAGCGTACTCAATCATTTCTAGAGTGGATTCTCTCTCCATCTCTAATTCCAGGGAATATGTGTTCTTCCACTGTCTCGTTTCTGCATCCCAGGTGTCATCATTTTCCACCAATATTTCTACCCCTTTATCACGGTGATCAATAGGGGTTTCATCCATCCATTGGTTGAAGACTTCATCAATCATGAAGTTTGATTGACTGATTGGTTCAGTTGTGGTGATCTCCTCATCAATTTTTGCCGTTCCTTTGGCCAGTAATTTGGCTAAACTTTCAGTCGATTCCTTCTGTACGGCCTCTTTTGCCCTGGCCTCAGCCTCCGCTCAAATTCTCTCAAATATCTCATCTCTTGCCTCCAACGCACGCGCTAAAGCTTATTTTTTAGCTTTTTTCTGCACTACCTTTATCAATGACCGCTTTAGTTCTAGCTTTTGCACGCTCATTAGCTTCTACTATCGTAACAAGAACTCTCATCTGCTTGGTTGGGCCTTTCACTAGGGGAGCTTCTGATTACCCACTAGCCCTAGGCAATTCCACTTGAATTATTTGCCTGGCAAAGACAGTTCCTCTGCCTGTGCTGAGGGTGTAGGGTTTTTCCGTGAACCGAATCACCAAAACCAAACTGAACCGGATCAATTTATGGATATTGTGCATAATCAAATACAAGACAAACCCTAGCATGCTCCTATGAATTTAATTACCAGAATTGTGGATTGAGGAATTACCGTTATTCCGTCGAGTCTGAACCGATCTTTTGCGTTTGAATTTCGAACTTCAATTCAACCACGCAATTCGATTTTTATCTGCAGAAGTAGAAATTAGAAATCTAATTTCTAGAATAAAAATCGAAAAACAAAGAGGAAAGAAAGAAATCTGTTGTTCTCCAGATTAGATCTTCAGATCTGTATCCCGGTGCTGTTCAGATCTACTACTGGTGAGGACTCCGTAGATCTGTGGTTTGAGCAGGACCAGAATCAAAATTCTCCTCCCTATGATATAGGATCGGCGCCCCTCTCTCTCTCTCCTAGGTTTAGTGTGTTTCAACTGTGTTACAACTTATGGGAGAGAGCTGTCTATTTATAGACCTAGGGTTGTAAACCCTAATGGGCTCCTGGGCTCAATTCAACACACTTTCCTTGGGCCAAACCTGGGACCTAATGCAAATAATAAAGACAGATTACTTATTCCGACAAAGCCGCAACATGATGCTTTCTTTCTTTCATTTCTGCCAAAGTGACTACATGGCCTTCTTCATCACTTATTTGTCCATGGAAGGGTAATGGGTAGCATCTTCTCCGTTGTTTTTTAAGTCGAAGATCTTTGCTAAAATCTTAGGGTTGATAATGACCCTCTTTCCGAATAGACAGGTTACGAAGTAAGATTCGTCCTTAGCCAGGACTGCTTTGGCATAAAACTCAGCAACCATGTGAGGGCGAAATTTTGTAAGGCGATAGGTGAGAAACTTTGCCAATCCTTGTTTTTCTAGTTTCACCAGAAGAACGTTATTGAAGTGTCTCTTGGCAAGTTTCCAATAAAGGATCTTGTCCTTATGTATTTGTGTCGCTCTTTGTTGTGCATATGTAAGGGCTTCTCTGTCCACTCTATAAATCTGAACCATCCTTGAATAGGGGTAAGTTTCATCGAAATCTCCAGGCTTTGTAATTCCAATGTAGTAGACTTCATGCTCCCGGTGGTGAATGATTTCAGCGGTATGAGAGGGAGATTCGACCATTGTAGAGAGATAATAGAAGGTTGGAGATATTAGAAATCGTCTCAAAAAGGTGGATGGCTACTCAGGCCGAACAAGCTTTAAGACTGGCAGAGTTGAACAACAGGCAGATAGTGGTTCCGCAAAGGTCCATCTTAGATCGATTCCTTCCACAGCAAGAGGAGGCCAGATTCAGAGTTGGCATCAATGCCAACAATTTTGAGCTGCGCACAGGCCTTATTCAGATGGTGCAACAAAATCAGTTTGCGGGGAGAGCTGTAGAAGATCCATATGCCCACCTCAACCAGCTCATTGAGGTGTGTGACACTGTGAAGCAGAATGGAGTACCCCAGGATGTAATCAGAATGAGACTGTTATCGTTCTCACTCAGAGACGAGGCGCGATCTTCGTTTGTTGGATTAGATAAGAGTTTGATAGGGACATGGTGATGGGTTTTGTATACCGAAAACATTTTTTATAATGAGTATACAACGGTTTATTTCCCCTATCTGTCAAATAAACTTACATGTATGTAACAATGGTATCCTCTTATCTCACCGATAGGGATGATCATACGGCGTGTAGTATATCGCATAAGACAGTATTATCACTTGACCTAGTGAGACATAAACTTAATCACAACCGAGACAGCGTATGAGGATACATCTATCCGGATGGTTGCGGCATTGTCGGAATAAGTAGTCTGTCTTGGTTACTTGACATGCTGGTACGCAAGGGTGGCATATTGATGGACAACAGTGAGATGTGTTCGACTGTCTGACATCAGCAAATACAAGATCTCGTTATTGATTGAGTCCAAACCCTAACGAAGGTTCAAGGGTTTGCACGGATTGACTGTTGCTTTGACTTGCCATGGTGGAGAGCCTAAGTAACGTGCTCGTATATCCACATCTTGGGTAACAACAGTTCGTGTAGTACTGACTGAGACTGGTTTAGGTAACCATATCCGAGTAATAGGATGGGGACATTCCCTGAGGAGCTCAATGACATTCATCGTGCCAAAGTCCTGCAGGTTGATTAAGTTCAGGCACGAGTGATAAGGTTTGAGTGGTACTACTTAGAAATAATAATAAATTAATTAATTGTAGTTAGAGCTTGTCAGAAGCTCCAATTAATTAATGAATGTCCAGTAACCTCAAATATGGGGATTCTCAATTAATGCAGCCCGTTCTCATAACGTGGTAATAAAGGGGTAGGTCAATATTAATTCTGTGGTGAAAAAGAATTAATATTAATTAATTAATTGTGCCCTGGGTTGTGGACATGGGAATTAATTAATTTATAGGCCCACTTTATTATTTGCATTAGGTCCCAGGTCTGGCCCAATTAAATATGCTGAAAAAGGCCCAGTAGCCCATTAGGGATAAAACCCTAGGTCTATAAATAGATAGCACTCTCTCTGAAACCCTAAGCCACTTCATAACATTCAAGTCAGTTGAAACCCTAGGGAGAGAGACAACAGGGGCGGCGCCAGTGAGAGGGGAGGAGAAGGAATTTCGACTCCGGTCTACACTCTACAGATCTGTGGAATCCTCACCAGTAGTAGATCTGAACAACATTGGGATACAACCCTGAAGATCTGATCTGGAGAACAAGATTTTTCTTTTTCTTCCTTACTTTGTTTTCGATTGAATCTAGAAATTAGTATTCTAATTTTGTCTTCCGCAGATTTAATTGAATCGCGTGGTTGAATTAAAGTTGGATATTCAAACGCGAAAGATCGGATCAGACTCTACGGATTTACGGTAATCCCTTTATCCATAAATTAATTAAATTCATAGGAGCATGCTAGGCTTTATTATGAATTTTGATTATATGCAATATCCATAAATCGATCCGGTTCACTTGGGTTTTTGTGATTCGGTTCATTGAAAATCCCTACAATTGGTATCAATGCCAGGTTTCTGATTTATGGCTCTATTGTCTATAATAAATTCAGTTATGCATGTATGAATTTTATTTTATGTCGTGGAAGGTTTTTGTTCCTCGTGGAAACCCGTTTGATTCAGCCCACGGTGGTTTATCCGTGTAGGGTTGAATCAGTTTTATAAAATCACGAGAAAATCCGTGATTAGACTAGGTTTGATAGAAAATTGTAATAGATTAGTTTCTGTAATTTTTTTATTTCAAATCTGTATTTTGGACGGGTCGGGATGAAGAACGAAGACGAGGCTAACGGATTGGGCGACAGCAGGCGGTCGCGCGCGTGTGCGGCCGCAGGAAGACGGCGGCGGCGGCAGGCCAGGCGCACGGCAGGCAGGTGCGCGACGTGCGCGAGCGCGCGGACCAACGGCGGCAGGCGAGCAGTAGCGGCGGCGAATGCGCGGCGCGGCGGTGGCGGCGTGTTCGTCGTCGGTGACTGCTATCCCGTCGTGGTGGTTCGTGTTTTGGTGGCTGGTACAATCCTGTGTAAACCCTAGGGTTTGCATTAGGGTTAGGGCCAATCATCAGATCACAAAACCCTAAAGCCCAAAAGATATGGTTGAAGATTTGAAAAGATTTGAATTTATCCAATTAAATTCAAATTCAAATTGTAATAGGTAATTTAATTTTCCTGTTTTATGGGGCCACGAGGAATTTTTGTTTGCCTTAATTGTCCTCATATGATATGTGATATATTATGTGCGCAATTAAACATGTGTAGATAATAAGAAAAGCATGATTTACTGCTTTTATTATTTACAGTTTTTCCAAGCATGCTTATGTGATTAATTTCTTGTTGGATTATATTTTGGGAATTTTTGGGCTTGTTTATTTACATGCAAAAATTTGGAAAATATAATAACAAAGAAATTATATGTGCGCATATAAGAAACCTTTCAAAAGAAAAATACTAAGCGGATTTTTTAATTAAAATCAATAGACCTCCACAAAGCGGTCCTAGGCTGTAAGTGTATCTCTCGTTCTAGTAAACGTCTACGAGTGTAGCTTGCTAGTTCTTAGAGGTGCATGGGTACAGTTGTTGGGATTTCTAGACAAACAATTTAAATCATGTGAATAGTGGGAGGGTTTTGCGTAAACGTCTACGAGTGTAGCTTGTGTAGATCTCTTTCGTAAGTATTCTAGCATTGATTTAAATTATAGATAACAAAAGCTTTAAGAGCTGTGCGGTATGGTTACGTGCCATGCTAAACTGACTCTTTTGGCCAGAGTTAAATTTGTGGTTAATGGCTTAGAAGCATCTTAGAATATAATGCAAGAATTGCATCCCTGTTCTTGAGAGATGGCTTGGTCTAAGGTTTTCACTAATTATTAATTTCTAGTGTCAAAAGGTTCCTGACATGGTAGTGAAATTAAATGAATTGGGGCTTAAAACCCGCAGTTCTGGTTTAGGGTGACATCGTAAATGTCTACGAGTGTAGCTCGCGGTGGGTACTCTTAGGCAATTACTGGAAAACATTTGTATTTGATTTATTAAAAGGTTTTCTATGCATTTGTTTTCAAAGTTCTACATGTATGTTCTTATTTAAAATTTTTTATTGTTTCAGATATGTCTATGTCTACTGTAGATCATTTACTTGTTCTCAATCCTCTAACTGGTTCGAACTTCCCTGAATAGAGATACTGCATTGGTTATATCCTCCTGACTAAGCAACACATGTTTGTTCTTACTATGATGCCACTTACCCCACGTTACCATAAAGTCTCTAGACGTGAGAAGGAGTTCTATGACAGATGGGTGACATCTGGAGATTTTACTTACAAGTTATGTAATAGTCCTTAGTTATAATAAAGCTAATTAAGCTTGTTTAATTGGTTAATGACATAATTACCTCGATTTTCCACTAAATTTTGATTTAATCTTAGAATATGGATATAAGTTTGATTTTAATGACATATATGTCTACAAGTATGAGTTTGAGTATCCTAGAAAAGCGAATAAATGAATTTGACATTTGAAAACTTAAGTCGAGAAATTAAAGTTTCATGTTAAAAGTTTGAACTAATATTAACTACAACTTGTAATTGAATACTCCATTTTTCGAAGTGGGCCAAGGATTGCTAGGGAATAATTAAACGAATTAATCCAAATGATCGGATTGAGAGGACTGAATTTTCGTGAATAATCGAATAATGATATATATATATATTCATAATTAATGTATATTATTATTATTATATGCGCATGATATAACATATATCTATAATTAATGTATATTATTATTATTATTATATGTATATGCGCATGATATGTTATATATATATAACTAACTATATTAATAATTATCATTATCTAGATAATGGACACATGGCATTAAGATATCTATCTTAAGTCATGACTAAGCTAATTCAATGTATTTGGATGTACGAGGAGTCGGGGAAGAAATCAAAGAAAAAAAAAGTGAAATTTATTCTCTCAAGCAGTAAACCTCGAAACCCTCTTACCACTTGCGATGAAATCTCCAACCAAGTCATTGCGTTTCCGTCGATGAAGTCGGAAGAGAAAGTAAATATCTTCGGGAATAGATAAATCTGGACATTTACTTTGCTGAATTTGGTGGAGCAACAAGGAAATAATCGAGCTGCAATCTTTTGCTGTCAATAGGTGATGAACTCGTGAGATTCTGGTTCTAAATCCAATAGAACTTGTGATTGGGCTTGATATTAGGTTATACATGTTATATAGGAACCTTGTAAGAGTATATGGTTGGATGGGTTGACATCAGTTCGCCGGGGTTTGATAGTAAACCAATCTGATGCGAGAGGTGGGTCGTTCTTGATTTTGCTGTCAAATTTCATGTTTCCACTTGATTAATCTGCATACATGTATAGTTAAGATATGAGCAAATATGTTTGGAGGTTGTGGGAAGGTCATATAGTGTCTAATCGGTTGGAAAATGATTAGAGATGAAGAATTTTGCAGGAGACAAAGAGCAGCGACTGCTCATGGGGCTCTCCGGCATTTCATTCCGACTCGGAATTATTTTGATTATTTTCGGTTGACGAACTTAAAAGAAAATCACCATAAGAACATTTCATACTTGCATTACTGGATTAAAATGAAAACTTAGACGTGAAAGGGATTAAATAATACTTTGCAAATTTAAATGAAATATTAATACATAGCAACAACTAACCTTTAATTTATACGAGACTTAATATGTATCTAATTTATAATTTGAGTAGCATGTGAAGATGTAAATAGGGAATTAAATTCAAAAACTTAAGAGAGTATAATAATTTCATTGTAAATTAAGATTTACTTATGAAGGAGGGTTTGAGTGACATGTAGACTAGTAAAGAAGTATAAAGAAAACAAGTTAATCAACACGTGCAAAACATGCATGACATGTTATAAAATATGCATCACGTGCTATAAAATAGAGTATGAACATAGAGTTATTTGATTAACCTAATTTATTGTTTATTTATCATTCCTGTTTGAAGGAAATAGTCCGGGTCAGGCTAGGGTGTTTGAGCATTTGCAGAATCACCTGAATTCATAAAAGAACGAGGTGGGCTTTCTTACTACAAATAAATTTAAAAAAAAAATGTGTTTTCAAATTGTTTACGAAAAAGAAATGTGTTTTGTTTTCAAATGATTGAGCATGCCTAAAATATTTTGCTGCATTTCCTATCTGTCCTCTGAACCGGAAAGGCGGTCAGAGAGTATGTAGAAATCTGAGCCGGGGAATACGGCCAGAGCCTTAAACATTTCGAATGTTAAGGTAATAGGAACGATCGAATCTCGATGACTCTACGAGAGCCGAGATTAGTGCACTTGGTGCCATACCTGGTGAGAGAAAAGTCTTACCAAATAGGTTGGACACCGTGGTCATGGAAGTAGGCCTGCTTCCTGATCACACCCTTTAAACAGATAGTGAATGTATGTGTTGAGTGAAACTGCGCAGTTATGATTAAATGTTTTGTAACACATGAGTTTATTTTAAAGTAAAAGCTCACTTGTTGATGTGTGAGTTGGCATGTCAATCTTATATATGTATGATTTGGCAATGTGTTCACTGAGTACAATGTACTCAGCCCTGCATGTATTTCTAAATGTGCAGGCTGAGCAGTGAAAGAGAATGGTGGTGTGTTGAGCAATCTTTTGCACTCAAATCGTATGGGTATACCCAGGAGTACATATCTTCATATATGTATTCCAACTACGCTACATCTGCTGCACTACTTTGAGCCTCATTCCCGATTATTATTGTTCACCCCAATATGCCACACTCTGGTTATTCGGGAAGCCAGGGCGTGACAAAGTGGTATCAGAGCAGTTCGTTTGTTCTGGTAATCTGACCTTTCTCGTTTCGAAGGTCTAATATCCCTTCACCCTAAAACTTTTCAAGATTGCGCTCTACACCCCAATTTATCACGCTCAACTGGGCAAGGTGATTTTCATAAATTTTGTACAGAGTTCTATTTTTTTTTTTTAATAAAATATTTTTCTAAAGAAGAGTGAAATGTCTTAAAAATGTAAATTTGCAAAAATAATGATAATAATACTGTTAAATTGATAAGATTATATACATAAGATTACATGTAAATAATAATTTTAGAGTGGTGCACCTTGAGGAGATGTTAAACGTATGATGATATATGCTAATGATGTATATATTTGCTTAGATGCTTGAGAGCATATGAATGAATTGTGTTACATATAATATGTGATACACATTGCTTAAAAGTACATACTTATTGATAATTATTTTGCTAAACATATAAATTCTATACAAAAGCATGTAATTAAGCTTTTACGAGAACATAGATGGATGGTGAAGTTAGGCCTTGTTAATATCGATTTGAATCCCTACAGAATAAACTTAATATATATTACAAAGAATTATTATTGACTCACATTCCCATGAGAAACGTAAGGATATGAATATGATAGTCTCGACGATGAAATTGGATACTGTGAACTATTTGGTGAAGTGTCTAAGAAGACTATATATTAGAAATGATATGTATTTTTTTAAAAAAATAAATTAACATAAACTATCATGGAAAGATAAGATCCGATACCTTACACTAGATGAACTTTGTAAGTAAGTGGAAAAAAAAACTAGTTTAGGCAATTTCTATTAATATGTCTTGAGAAGAGACATATGAATATGTACTGATTGGACAAACAATGGATATAGAGTTTTGACACCATATTTATATTGGGAATTGCAATAATGTTTGCATAATAGTGACGGATTCATTTTTGATGCAATTATATATATATGAATAGTCAAATGAGGATTTATTACAACTGTCTGTAACAGCTGCGGGAAGATATATAAAACATGAATATAAGCATGTTCAATGATAAGATTAACTGGATTCAAATTAATGAAGCATAAGTTGGAACTTTTATAGAGTTGGAAGTTATAACTTGAACTATCAGCATTTCTACCCTCTGTTTTCATTTGAAGTCTTCTGATGCAAACTGCGTCCAAACCGTCAAAAATCTAATCAAGAGTTCCGCATAAAGATTGTGGAACTTTTCGAGTAGATATGTTTTGACATAAATTTGGATAAGAAATGAGAGAGAATCAGGTCGCGACTTCTGAACGAAAAAAGGAAGAGCTTGGAAAAACGTACGATTTGTATATAAGAATCGTCCGATTCTGTGGAGAATAGAGAGAGTTATGCTCTGTTCTTGTTTTAGCAAGATTTTAGGGCGAATTTTAAAATATTGGCTATGAATTCGTAAAATGGGATGACAAATCGTAATATCTATGTTCTATATTGTTTAGTATCTTAATAGAACAAAGTAGTGGAATGATTTCTAGCTGAATAGTGGAATTAATCAAAGTTGAGGTATGGACCATGATCGTATTTTTCCAGAAATTTCATGTATCATGTGGAGTATAAGGTTATGAATATCAAATTGAGATATGTGACTATGTGGAAGATATATTGAACTATTGATAATTCTCCTTGATTGTATTTAAGAATGCATAAGGGTTTAGGAAGATGTTGATTGATGATAATTGAATTTGATTAGAGAAACTGAAAGTAATTATGGGAGATATGGAACGATAGGATAAGGATGCATTTGTTTATGTGTTGTGTTTGGTTTGAGTGATGGAGTTTGACTCTCATTATGGTTTAATGTAATTAGTGAAGTCGTGGAGTGAAACTCCAGCAATAAGTTTGTGATGAGTATAATGAGTATGATTAAGGTTGTGGTGGTGACTTTTGGAATAATGTAGTTGAAAGTAATATGCTATGAAATCGTTTTTTTTTTAAAATCAAAATCAAGTTGTTCCTTGTAAAAAGGAAAACTAGGATTGGTGCACCCAAGTATGTGACTTGTTTGATTTGGATGGATAATGATTTGTGAATATGTGATTAATTAGTTTAATGATTAGATTCACTAATTGACCAGTTTAATCGAGTAAGGAGTAAAGAACTTGAATTCACTAAGTAGTGATGTAATAGGTGAGATAACTAAGTTACTAATTGTACTATTTCATTTTCAGTCATATTACTGAGAGTTTAAGACGAATGTGATTATTGGGGTAAATTATATTGTGGAAATTACTCGATAAAATTATGAAGAGAGTTGTGCAATGATGATATGGTATACCGATGTTGATTCTGCGTTAGATGTTTTTAGAAAATGTCATGGTCCCTCGTATATTATATATTTGAGTGGGGGGTTGTGAATCCGCTTGGATGGATGTAGTATGAAAATAATATCCGATTTATGGAAATTATGATCAGAGAATTTGAAACTATGGAGGCGGACTATGTCGCAGCCTCCGAAGCTTCGAAAGATGGGGTATGGCTCAGGAACTACCTTTTCGAGTTGGGCGTGATTCCGAGTTTGCCAAAGAGCATCACAATTTATTGTGATAACTCTGGTGCAGTGGCAAACTCAAAGGAACCGCAGTCTCACAGGGCAAGCAAACACATAGAGAGAAAGCACAATATCATATACGAGATCGTATCGAGGGGCGATGTGCTGATCAAGAAGATTAACACTGCAGACAAACTTGTTGATCCATTTACAAAGAGCTTGCCGCAGAAAATTTATGAAAGACATATTCGTGAGCTGGGTCTAAGGTGGATGCCGACCACTGACAGTGGTTAACGAGATAGCAGGCTAGATAGACGTACTGTATACTCTGTAATGGCTTAGTTATGCTTTGAGTATAAGTGGGAGATTGATGGGTTTTGTATACTGAAAGCATTTATTATAATGAGTATACAACAAATTATTTCTCCGATTTGTCAAACAAACTTACATGTATGTAACAATGGTATCCTCTTGTCTCACCGATAGGGACGATCATACGGCGTGTAGTAGATAGCAGAAGACAGTATGATCACTTGACCTAGTGAGACATAAACCTAATCACAGTCGAGACAGCGCATGAGGATACGTCTGTCCGGATGGCTGCGGCATTGTCGGAATAAGTAGTTTGTCTTGGTTACTTGACATGCTTGTACGCAAGGGTGGCGTATTGATGGACCGCAGTGAGATGTGTTCGACTGTCTGACATTAGCGAATACAAGATCTCGTTATTGATTGAGTCAAACCGTAACGAAGGTTCAGGGGTTTGCACGGATTGACTGTTGCTTTGACTTGCCATGGTGGAGAGCCTAAGTAACGTGCTCGTATATCCGCATCTTGGGTAACATCAGTTTGTGTAGTTCTACCTGAGACTGGGTTTAGGTAACCATATCCGAGTAATAGGATGGGGACATTCCCTGAGGAGCTCAATGACATTCATCGTGCCAAAGTCCTGCAGGCTGATTAAGTTCAGGCACGAGTGATAAGGTTTGAGTGGTACTACTCAGGAATAATAAGATATTAATTAATTGTAGCTAGAGCTTGTCAGAAGCTCCGATTAATTAATGAATGTCCGGTAACCTTAAATATGGGGATTCTCAATTAATGCAGCCCGTTCTCATAACGTGGTAATAAAGGCGTAGGTCAGTATTAATTCTGTGGTGAAAAAGAATTAATATTAATTAATTAATTGTGTCCTGGGTTGTGGACAAGGGAATTAATTAATTTATAGGCCCACTTTATTATTTGCATTAGGTCCCAGGTCTGACCCAATTAAATATGCTGAAAAAGGCCCAGTAGCCCATTAGGGATAAAACCCTAGGTCTATAAATAGACAACACTCTCTCTGAAACCCTAAGCCACTTCACAACATTCAAATCAGTTGAAACCCTAGAGGGAGAGAGAGCAGGGGCGGCGCCATTGAGAGGGGAGGAGAAGGAATTTCGACTCCGGTCTACACTCTACAGATCTGTGGAATCCTCACCAGTAGTAGATTTGAACAGCATAGGGATACAACCCTGAAGATCTGATCTGGAGAACAAGGATTTTCTTTTTCTTCCTTACTTTGTTTTCGATTGAATCCAGAAATTAGTATTCTAATTTTGTCTTCCGTATATTTAATTGAATCGCGTAGTTGAATTAAAGTTGGATATTGAAATGCGAAAGATCGGATCAGACTCTACGGATTTACGGTAATCCCTTTATCCACGAATTAATTAAATTCATAGGAGCATGCTAGGCTTTATTGTGAATTTTGATTATATGCAATATCCATAAATCGATCCGGTTCACTTTGGTTTTTGTGATTCGGTTCACTGAAAATCCCTACACATGGGAGGAGCTTTGATCAGAATTCCTCATCAACTACTTCCCGCCGAGCCTGTTGCTGAAGAGGAAAGCTGTTATCACCCATTTTAAATAGATGTATGATGAATCACTACATGAGGCCTGGAAGAGGTACAAGGAGCTCTTGCGGCTCTGTCCTGGGCATGGGATTGATTTAGAGATGCAGGTCTGTCATTTCTATGAAGGGCTGACTCCACACATGAAGGAGTTGGTTGATGTATCTGCTGGTGGAATCCTAATGAAGAAGAGTGGAGCCGAGGGAATGAGACTCCTGGCAGATATGGCTCTGAATAGCCATCAGTCGCCAACCAAGAGGCAACTACCAGTCAAAGCAGTCGAGACAAAGCCAGAATTCGACGTGGTTGCTGAAGTGAAAAAGCTCTGGGAAGACATTGCAAAATTCGAAGCATCAAAAGCCACAACTACCGATGCTGCAGAGCCAAGCATGGCCATAATACCCGTGGAGGCAGACTACATCAACCGGGGAGCGAGCAGTTCTTCTGGAGCTGCTGGAGCGGAGGTGAACTATATTGGAGGTGGTTATCGAAATAACTACCGAGGAGGCAATCAAGGGTATCATTATTGTTGGGAAAATATTTCTTGATTTATGTTGTTAATCTCCCTTGTAGATCAAATTATAGAGGTTTTGTTGAATCAAAGCCTTAGTTAGTTTGGTCGATCATTGTTGAAATCTAGATAGTCTAGAAAACTCTGTGTATTGTCCTGTTTAGGAAATATTTTGAGTTGTAATAGATTAGAAGTGCTTGCGGAAGACTGCTGAAGGACTCAACAGTTGAAACGAAGACTTGGGAATTCTGGATGCTAGGAACGTTCTCAGCAGTCAAGCAGATTGCTAGAGAATTCAGCAGACATGATGACTACTAAGGAGATAGTAGACAAGTGCTAGAAGAATGACTGCTAAGGTGTTAGTAGTCATATGCTGAAGGAAATGATTGCTAGGAGTATTTACTCAGCAATCAGAAGAATAGAGATAGAAGAATGCTAAAGGAGTTAGCATTCACTATTCACTCACAAGATTGCTAGAAGTAATAGCAATAAGGAATCGACCTAAGTGCTGAATACGCAATTGCTGAGGGGTCAGCAATTGGATACAAAGCAGATTGCTAGAAGAGTTCAGCAGTCAAAGGTCGAAATACTTAGCAGAGTACTCCCAGCATTCTCCGAGAGAATGCTAAGCAAGGAGATACTCAGCAAACACTAGTTTAATACTACCGTTCTGACAAAAGGTACAACCAAGGATGAATAGCCTTCCCGAAGTAGGTAAAAAGGCACTTTACACACCGGAAAGGACAAAAAAACATGTAGCTCTTTTGGACAAAGGAGACATTGTGTCTAACGGGTCTGGAGATTCAAAGTTTGAATCTCCAGATATAAAATAGAAGTCCAAAAAAGAGAGAGACACACTCCACACCCCACGACTACAACTAGCAACTGCTCATACGAGAGAAAACTTTACAACCGAACAAAAAGTGAGAAAGTAGTTGATTGAGAGCACATTAAAGACAAGGAGAATCTTAAGCTCTCAACAACAAGTGTCAACCATTGAATATCTGACACTGCATTCAAGTGGAGATTCCTTGACTCTATTCAAGGATCAATCATTGGGATAACTTCCATCCTAGGAAGCATCCAGCAGTCACATCTCTGAAAAGAGATTGACTACGACGGGCTGTTGCCAAAACCCCCAGGAGAGTTCGGAAGGAACTATAAAGCTTCCATTGCAGTAAGACCAAGTTTTACGAAGGTGTGCCCTTGACTTAGCCGCAGCTGCCGACCGAAAGATCCAAGTAACGGAGGATAGCTTTGTAGTGGCTGGCTCGAAAGCTCACTACCTGCTAAAGGAGATAGGTGAATCCTTGTACTTGAACATATCTTTTTAGTGAATTCTCACTGTTTGACTGAGGAGTGGACGTAGATCTTTAAGGATCGAACCACTATAAACCTTGTGTTCTTGTTACTATTTTACTGTTTCTGCTTGTTGATTTAAAACCTAGCAACCTCAAGTTGCTAGAGTATATCTGAAACAAACGTAACACCTACCTTGAGCTAAACATTTGTGAAAGAAACTAAGTGCAAGAAAACTTTATTATTCCGATACATTTGCTAAGTAGCGTTCGGTTGCTTATCACGACTCTGATTAGCGACCAACAAGTGGTATCAAAGCAGGAGGTCGTAAGACTTACTGCTTCTGAGTCGCTTTTGACCAGATCTATATTTTCCTTTTTGTTGTTTAGCTCAGGAACACAAATCTTGCCAAGATGGACCATACTCTTCCAAAGTATAACAAGGAGAAGTTCAACACATGGCAGAAGATGGCCACCATCCAGCTCCAAAGTATACATCCGGAGATGGTGGACGTTCTCTCTAAGGGGCCCATAAAGATCATGAAGCCAAACATTTTCGTCGGTCCAGTTGTTGAGGGGCAACCAAGACCTCCTCCAATGGTCGAGAAGATGTTCGATGAATGGACGGCCGAGGATAAGAAAAGAGCTCAGCTGGAGTATCTAGCAAAGAAGCTCATACTAGACTGTCTACCCCCTCTGATGGCAGACAAAGCTCTAGATTTTGACACGGCTAAGGAGATGTGGGACTTTGTGTGCGCATCTTCCCAGGAGACAGACCAAATGAAGAGAAACAAACTCCAGGTAGCTGTTGATAAATATAAGTCTTTCTCTATGCTTATAGGTGAATCCATTCAAGCTATGGAAGAAAGACTCAATACCATCGTTAGAGAGCTCCAGAACTTGGAAAATACACATGACAATGGAGAAATGAACAATAAAATCATCTCCAAACTCTTTCGAAGGAGTGATTGGTTCGTGAAGATGACGAGTCTGAGTGAGAAAGACCTCAACAAAATGTCTACATCTGAGGTATTTGCTCAACTTAAAGCTCATTAGTTTATAATACAACAATCAAAAAAGAACGAAGCAGCTGCTGCTCAAACTTCGTCATCAAATGTTGTACCCTCGTAGGATCTAGCATTCTTTGTTAATAAAGATGCTGGAAGATGGAAGCCAAGGAAGCCCTTCCACAACAATGAAAGATCTGCACCAGCTTCGCCAGCAAAGAAGGTTGTCTCAACCTCAAGCTCACAGCATGTAGATGTCAAGATCAGTGAGCTCGAAGAGCATACGAGAAAGCTCATGCTGGAAGCCAAAGCAGAAAAGGAAGCCAAAGAAGCTAAGCTCACATCCTCATCTCGATCAACAGAAAGGAAGCCTAGGACGTGCTTCGAATGCAATTCGCCAGATCACCTAAAGCACGAGTGTCCCAAGGTGAGCAAGGAGGAAAGAGAGCGTCTCAAGCAAAGGTTTGAGAGGAGAGCTGTCAAAGCAGTCACCAGAGCGCTACTAACCAGGACAGAGGTGCCTGACATCCCTGACAATGATGAGGAATACTATTCATTAGAAGAGGATGATGAGGAGGCCATGCTGGTCCTTATGGCGGATATCATTGATGATCGAGATGCTGAAGCTGAGCAGAATGCTGAGTCGACTCTAGCAGTCGATGCTCAGGAGGTACATTCTATTAGCATTCCTAGTTCAGCAATCATACATTCCGAGGATGATTATCTCACTAAGCTTTCAATATAGTTTTAAAAAATGTACGAGATAAAAAATGCTATTGTGGGAGAGGATACCTCGCTGAAACTCAAAATTACATCTCCTCATTTGTGCTTACACATCCAGCAAGGCAGTTCTAAGTGCCATTGTTAGCCAACAAAGAAAACATTCTGATAAATCAGGATTGGGTCTTGGTTGTGTTGAAGCCATATGAAAATCCTCTAAGGAAGTTTTGAGTAAGAATGCTGAATTTTCTAAGCAAAAAAGGATTTTATTCGTTTCTGCTGGAAAAGTCAATGCTGAAAAATATAAGGGAAAGACAATTGCTGAGTCGTCAACTGATAAGCAGAAAGATTGGCGTAGCAAGCATACATCAGCAGAGTACCAAGAGAATGCCTGCTAAGCATGCATCTACTGGATCTCAGCAGAGTACCCAGAGAATGTCTGCTAGGATACACTCAGTAGTGTCTAGGATGAATGTTGAGCATTGTGCATCCAATGCTAGGATAGCAAATCATTCCTTTAATAGGGGCAAGCAGGTTGCATACCATGCTGTAAGACCACAATACCCTAAGTACACACTGATGGGTTTTGTATACTGAAAGCATTTATTACAATGTATATACAACGGTTTATTTCTCCTATCTATTTACAATCGTACATGTATGAACAATGGTATCCTCTTGTCTCACCGATAGGGACGATCATACGGCGTGTTGTAGATCGCAGAAGATAGTATGATCACTTGACCTAGTGAGACATAAACATGATCACAGCCGAGACAGCGTATGAGGATACGTCTGTCCGGATGGCTGCGGTATTGTCGGAATAAGTAGTCTGTCTTGGTTACTTGACATGCTGGTACGCAGAGGTGGCGTATTGACGGACAGCAGTGAGATATATTCGTCTGTCTGACATGAGCGAATAAAAGATCTCGTTATATTGATTGAGTCCAAACCCTAATGAAGGTTCAGGGGTTTGCACGGGTTGACTGTTGCTTTGACTTGCCATGGTGGAGAGCCAACACAGCGCGCTCGTATATCCGCATCTTGGGTAACAGCAGTTCGTGTAGTACCGCCTGAGACTGAACTTAGGTAACCATATCCGAGTAATAGGATGGGGACATTCCCTGAGGAGCTCAATAACATTCATCGTGCCAAAGTCCTGCAGGCTGATTAAGTTCAGGCACGAGTGATAAGGTTTGAGTGGTACTACTCAGGAAT
>JAPKLW010000852.1:294827-327447 GCA_026898455.1 Plectranthus barbatus
GATTCTAGGGAAGAACTCTTATTATGGATGACATGTAGGAATCAATTAATTTAACAGGTGGAATACTGCAACAATGCTATATTTCCTTGTTTGGCAAATATAACCTAGATTACTAACTAGTGACTATCTCCGCTCGGTCTCAAAGTACACCAAATTAGTCAATCTGATAAGCAAATCAGTTCAATTCCTACATCTAGTACATCTGTTTGGATAGTGTAGATCGTATCATGTATTCCTATTCCCACTATTAATATTCACCTCTCGGTCCTTCTATCAATAGCTAGACATCTAAATCAATCGTCACCTCTCGGTCCTTGAATTAATCTAGAATTATAGAATAAACACAGGAATCATGAACCTAATTAATTAATCCTAACATGCATCCATAATAATATCAATCCCTAGAACCCGCTAGGGTTTCTAGCCACTCATCGTAGATAGAAATCCAAAAGAAAACATATTAAATTGCATAAACATAAAAGAACTTACAAGAAAAATAAAGGGTTTCGTGTTCTCCAAGTCTTCAAACTCTAAAAACTGAATACTATGATGATTGATATGATAAGGAATGCTCAAAAATCGAGTTTAGTAGGCTATTTATATTGGTGGATGTGTATCCTATCAAATCTAGGGCTAAAGATATGAATAAATCCGAATTTAATCGAATTTTCGCTCCAGAAAACATCTCGCGTCGATCGTGGGGAATCCACGTCGATCGACGAGCCTTCTTGGTCGCCGTCGATCGATGCCAGTTGGCATCTGTCGACGCAGCTTTTCGCCCCTCCTGCGCGGTCTCACGGTTTTGGCCATAACTTTCTCTCCCGAACTCCGATTGACCCGATTCCAGTTGCGTTGGAGAGCTAACTCAAAGCATCATCCATTTCCATGTGCCAATAGCTTGAATTCCTCTTGTGGACGAAATCGTCACTGCTACTCTTACACGTCACTGCTTCCGGAATGGATTTCTCCTGAACTTAGGCCTAAAACCTTACAAAAACACCAAAACGCGCATAATACCACCTAATATAGACTCATGCACATAATATATATATAAACTCAATAAAACTACATAAAATAGTAGAAAATAATATAGATAAGCGAGTAAAATAATGAGCTTATCAATGTTCGGTAACCTTAAATATGGGGATTCTCAATTAATGCAACCCGTTCTCACAACGTGGTAATAAAGGGGTAGGTCAGTATTAATTCTGTGGTGAAAAAGAATTAATATTAATTAATTAATTGTGTCCAGGGTTGTGGACATGGGAATTAATTAATTTATAGGCCCACTTTATTATTTGCATTAGGTCCCAGGTCTGGCCCAACAAGTGTGCTGAATTGAGCCCAAATTGGCCCATTAGGGTTTCTAACCCTAGGTCTATAAATAGACAACTCTCTCTCATAAGTTGTAACACAGTTGAAACACAAACCCTAGAGAGAGAGCAGAGGGGCGCCGATTTTGAGTTCAAGGGAGGAGAATTTCAATTCTGGTCCTGCTCAAGCCACAGATCTACGGAGTCCTCACCAGTAGTAGATCTGAACAGCACCGGGACACAGATCTGAAGACCTGATCTGGAGAACAACAGATTTCTTCTTTCCCTTTTTCTTTATTGTTGATTTTCTCTAGAAATTAGTTTTCTAATTTCTGTTTCCGCAAAGAAATCGGATTGCGTGGTTGAATTGGTTCTTGGAATTCAAACGCAAAAGATCGGTACAGACACTACGGAATTACGGTAATCTCTCAATCTACAATTATGCATTAAATTCATAGGAGCATGCTAGGATTTTGAGAATATTTAATTATGAGCAATATCCATAGATCTATCCGGTTCAGTTTGGTTTTGGTGATTCGGTTCACGGTAAAACCCTACACACACCACATAGGAGGAACACCTATGTGAGGCCTGAGTCCAATTGTTTTCCTTTCAAAAAGACTATGAAGGCTAAGCACACTACTCCACCTCATTCGAATTATGCAAAATTTGCTTATCCGACTAAGGTCGAGAAGGTTGCTAAGAGTGATGTCAAGAAGAAAATCTTGAAGATCACCAAGATGTGGGTTCCAAAAGGAACCATGATCCACGCTAATCCTGCAGGTCCCGATGCTAAGCGGGTACCTAAACAAAATTGTTGATTTTTGAAGGAATAGGATCCAAGAGCGAAGATATCAGGCATGTCAAATGAATGGATCCTAGATAGTGGCTGCTCAGGCCACATGACGGGGCGAGAAGAAATACTCTCAGAACTTCAAAGAGTTTATGGCCCCACAGTCTTGTTTGGTGATAATAGCAAAGGTCGAGTGATTGGAAGAGGATGCATTGAGCAAGATGGAATGAGAATCATCAATGTTGCCCTCGTCTCCAACCTCAAACACAATCTACTGAGCATCAACCAACTATGCAAAAATGGGTACAATGTTTATTTCATAAACACTGGATGTGAGATTGTTGACAGTGCTACAGGTGAAGTGAAGCTAAGAGGCATCCGCAAGGGTGGCCTATAATTGTTGATTGGCAAAGCGGCCAACAGCATTCATGCTTCGTAGCATTCAACAAAGAAGAGACAAATTGGCTATGGCATAAGAGGTTAACCCATCTGAACTTTAAAATAATTAACTACCTAGCCAAGCACCAACTTGTTGTAGGATTGCCTGAGGCGACCTTCAGAAAGGAAGGTGTTTGCAAAGCTTGCCAGCAAGGGAAGCAGATGAAGGCATCCTTCAAGACAAACCCGAAGAAGGCCACTTCTAAAAGAATCCTTAAGCTTTTGCACATGGGTCTATTTGGCCCAGTCACTCCAGCCACTGTAAGTAAAAAGATCTATACACTTGTGGTTGCTGATGACTTTTCCAGGTACACGTGGGTCAGATTGCTAAGGACCAAGGAAGAAGTAAAGCTCATCCTTCCAGAGCTGATCCTCAAGGAGCAAAATAGCAAAGAGGTCACCGTTAAAACAATCAGATCAGACAACGGGACTGAATTTTGCAATGGGATTCTAATGGATTTTTGCGCCAAAGATGGAATCGGGCATGAGAAATCCACTGCTAGGACTCCCCAGCAGAATGGTCTATCGGAGAGAAGCAATAGGACCTGGAAGAAAGTAGTGCGGTTGATGCAAGCCGACTCTGTGCTGAGTGGAAATTATTGGGGCGAAGCAGTCATGACTGTCTGCTACACTCATAATAGGAGTGCAATCAATGGAAGATTCAATAAGACTCCTTATGAAGTGTATAGTGGTCGTAAGCCTTCTCTGACTCGTCTTCGTGCTTTTGGTTTGACATGTTATATTCATAACAATGGAAAGTCGAAGTTTAACACTTTTTCGCCTAAGTCTGATGAAGGTGTGTTCCTTGGATATGGACATCCTTCTCACAAAGGTTATAGAGTGTTAAACAAGACGACTCAAGTTGTGGAAATAACATGCAATGTTATTTTTTATGAGTCTACTCTAGTGCGCAGGATTATTAGAGTAAAAAAGGATGAAAATCATGAGACTGATGATGTCCATGGTCAATCTATCTTAAATTCTTTCGAAAATATGCAGATTGATCCGACTAACTCGATGAATGATTATAATCCATCTAAGGCGCATTCAGCAGGTGACCAAACTATTTCATACTATTTTATGTATGGGGGTTTGATAAGTTCATAAATTTACTCACTTATCTATAGTATTTCATATTATTTTATGTAGTTTTCTTGCATTTATACATATAATTCATGCATGAGTCTATGTTATGTGGTGTTACGCTTGTCATGGTGTGTTTTTGCAGGTTTTAGGCCTAAATTCACTTGAAAACCATTCCGAACGCAGTTGATGTGTAAGAGTAGCAGTGAAGAGTTTATCCACACAAGAAATTCGGGCTATTGGCATATGGCAATGGATAGAGCTTTGAGTTAGCTTTCTAACGCACTGGAATCGGGTCAATTGGAGTTCAGGGGTGAAAGTTATGGCCAAAATCGTGAGACCGTGCAGACGGGCCAGATCAACTTCGACCAACGCAAAAGTCGACATCGACCGAGGTGCAGAACACGCGCGTCGACCGACACTGAGCCACCTCGATCGAAGTCGACAAAAATCTGGCGAAATTTGAGTTAAATCCGATTCAAATCATATCTTTAGCCCTAGATTTGATAGGATGCATACCCACACCTATAAATAAGCCTCAAATTCGAGTTTTAATCATCTATCATCAACTATTATCATCTCTGCACATCTTTTATCACCCTTTAGAATTGAGCACTCTTTATTTTCCAGCACGAACCTTTATTTTCTTGTAAGTCTTTAATTTCATGATTTTTAATAACATGTTTTGTTTTGGGTTTCTATTTGCGATGCGTGGCTAGAAACCCTAGCGGGTTCTAGGGCAACGCATATCAATCTGTGATGCATATTTAATTGATTAACATTGAATTTCTTGGTTTTGAATTCCTTTTTGAGTTGTTAGGATTTAGAATTAATTCTAATCAGATAGAATTAATTCTAGGTTTACAGTTATTGATTGAAGGACTGAAAAGTGAAAATTGATAACAGGAAAAGGATTTCAAATACAATTAACAATCTATCCTAGGGGAAGATAATGATTGTATGGTTTAATCTGAGTATTTATGAAAGATTGATTAGTATTGTGTTATTGAGGCCGACAAAGCATATACATTCACATACTAGGAATCTAGGCTATAATTGTCCGACCAAGAAGTTATAGTACATTAAGATTTCTCACCAAAGCAAGTTAATTGATTATGTGTATTTTCATTGATAGTTCGCCCTAGGATCTGTGTCTCATTAAATCTGCTTTCAAAATCTTTAAATTTCCATTTTGTTGCTTTAAATTCCAAAACTCAAAACCCCTGATTTTTGATAACTCGAACAATAGATTCTAGAATTATGACTAGTACATGAAGTAATTTCGTTACACAATTCCTCTGGGTTCGACAACCTTAGGGTACTCATATAAATTTATTTGTTGATGTATCTGCAATTAGTCTGTAGGATTTTACAGCGATCAGTGAGCGGTCAATTGTCAGTTTGATACACGACGTTACCAAATAGATAAGATCTCAAATTTGCAAGTTTCTCCAGAAATTAAAAAAATGAGAGCTTTAACTCAGTTTTATTCCGCTTCCGCGTTAGAAATCCATGGATGAGAACTTAGACTCACACCGATCTAATGGTCTTGTTGAATCTTTGCTTGCGGCATTTCTCTTTCTCCCCGTGTAATGTATGACATTTGATTGAGAAATTGTGAGTGTGTGCATGGAGTCCTTTCAGAAGTAGATCTCCTATTTGGATCTCGGAACACTTGTTCCGGTCATGTATGATATCCAGGTGATCGATGAACACCTTTGATAGCCTTCCTAGCCCTTTGAAATGGAAATAATTTAGGCTCATGCCTCAAGTAGGCGTTCCCCCTACTTGGAATACTCCTTCTTTCGTACGTCGTACGAAAGTTGGGTCTCTGGTTATTTGTATAACTAGGCACATTGTTTGAACTCTTCTTGCCATGAACTGGCTGTTTGGTCAAACTGGTTTCTACGCAGTGGGAACATATTGTTTTCCCATTTTTTTAGGTTGAGTTGGCTTCCTCTCAATTTGTGGCTTTTCGATTTTAGGACATATTATTTCCCCAATTTTTTCTTATATACGGGTTTTCTTATCATTCTCTGATCGGCCAGTTTGGGGTTGTTGGCTGACCAACATTTCGTCTTGCCAGTTTGAATTGGCGCACTGTGGACTACACCTTTGCCTTTCAACCTAGTCTAATCACTGGGGTTTTCTTTGACAAAATATATCTCTTTTATCCTAGTGTCAGTTGAATAAGAAGGTTTGCTCAAATCATTTTCGTTGAACCCTAGACCCATTTTATCTTTGGGTCTCTTTGAAAGCAAATTACTTCTTCTAGTTCTCTTAAGCTCTTAGCAAAAAGAACACTTGCATGGATCTAACTCGAGGTTTTTCAAAATTTTGCACTCCAGCTTAAGTTTTCCAAATTTGTTTAGAACAGTGGAGTGTCCGTCTTTAAGTTTTGCTAGTTTCTCGCTGGGTGACCTAGATTTTTCAATCTCCTTGGTCAAAACTGAAACTTGAAGTCTCAGCGAGGAATTTTTACCGGCTAAAATGTTTTTTAGCTCATAAAGACTTTGAAAATCATTTGGACAGAAGTTCAAGGAAAAAATTATCTGAATCGGAGCAAAACAATTCATAGTCCTCTAAAATGCATGCAAACGGAATATAAACAGGTAGAGTATTGGTTACCTCGTCACTAGTTGTGGCTAAGGTCGATTCAGCTTCTGCAGCGTCATCTTCTTCTTCGATGGCGAACACTAACAAAGCTTCTTCCTTCGACTCTCCATCTGATGTGTATTATTCATTGTCATTGTCAAGTATGCTGGGCACCTCCGTCCTTGGCAGCATTGCTTTGGAAACTGCCTTGGACGCTCATCGGTCGAAGATTTGTTTGAGTCTCTCCCTTGCTTCTTTGTCCACCCTCGGACATTCAAACTTCAGGTGATCTGGGGAGTTGCAATCAAAACATGATCTGGGGGCCCTCTGTTGGGTTTTGTATACAGAAAGCATTTATTACAATGAGTATGAGTTCAATGATATTTCCTATCTATTAAACAAGCTTACATGCGAGTAACAACGGTACCCTCTTATCTCACTGATAGGGACAATCATATTGCATGTTGTAGATCACAAAAGAAAGTATGATCACTTGACCTAGTTAGATATAAATATTATCACAACCGAGACATCGTACGAGGATAAGTCTGTCGGTGTAGGCTGCAGCATAGTTGGAAAGCAGTAATCAGTCTTGATAATTTGATATGCTGGTACGTGTAGTTGCATATTGATTGGACCACAGTGAGATGTATTCTAATGTCTGACATCAAAGAATACAAGATCTCGATCTTGATTGAGTCCAAACCCTAACGAAAGTTCAGGGGTATGCATGGGTTGACTTTTGCTTTGACATGCCATGGTGGAGAGCCTGAGTAACGTGCTCGTATACCCGCATCTTGGGTAGCAGCAGTTCGTGTATTACAGTCTGAGACTGGAGCTAGGTAACTATATCTGAGTAATAGGATGAGGACATTCTTATCAGTTATGCTTAAGCTTAATCAGCCTGCAAGACTTTAGCATAGTGAACCTTTTGAGATTCTTAGGGAATGTCACCATTCTATACTGGATATGGTTACCTAACTATAGAACTAGAAGTCATACACAAACAGCTACCACTAAAGATGCAGATATACAGGTACATGTAAGACTCTTCATCATAGCATCTCAAAGTGATACACACACTTGCGTATACCTCTTGAACTTTCATTAGGCTTCGTATATCATCAAGCCATCGAGATCAAGATTCTTTTAATGTCATATAATATAATCGATCTCAGTTAGGTCCTATTAATACGTACCAAACGTACCAGCACATTTAGTGACCAAGATAAGCCACTAATTACTGACTGCGCTGCAGCCTAAACCGACAATCTATCATAGCATTGTCTCAGCTGTGATAACCATTTATATCTCATTAGGTCAAGCGATCCATACGATCTTCTGTGATCTACAACACACCGTATGATCTCCCTATCGACGAGATAAGAGAATAGAGTCGTTTGTGATACATGTTAATTAATTCAGGTAGGAGATGATAATGCAACAATAATAATTGACAGTATATGAACCATAAATTATATTCATAATATACCAATTAGAATGCTTTTATTATATAAATTCATCATGAACTACTTTCTTGTTTATCCAATGTGAGATAATTAATTTTGTTAATCCTAACATAGTATATATATTTTCTTCGAATTCAACCACATCCCTATGTATAATATTTTGTTTGCATTTATTCTGAATTTTGGCTATAAAAAAAAACTAAGCAACAATAGGTTGTATGGGGTGGTGGCCGAAATACACAACTAATTTATGTGAATTTCTTTGAGAATGTTATGCTTTGTTTAGGGTTCAAATGAATGGAAGTTATGTTAATTTTTTTTCAAAATTCGTTTAGAGTTGAAACGAATGGAGAGACTACATTAATAAGTTTCTTCTCAAATTTTACATTAAATTTTAAGTTGAAGATTGTAAGGTTAAAGTAGTAATATTATAAATAAATTTTATATTTTTAAAATAAGAGGAATCAAATTGAGAAAAAAACAAAGAATTACCCAATCACCTTATATCTCAATATCAAATATTAAATGATATGTAGCAAAATGTCAAGTAATATAATAATAAATTGTAGTTGGCGTATTAATTTATCAACACTATTCCACAACTCCCAATATTTAACTCTTCGATAACAAACATTTAATTTAGTATAGAAAGAGTAATGTAGCTTACCAAAATAGAAACAATATACTAGTTCCATACTATTATTGACACAATTTCTTCAACCAAAGCTGCATGAGTAAATTATTCCAAGGTAACATGAATTTATGATTCTCTTTTGACATTCTTTTTCACCAAATTAGCTCAATCAACATTCCATGGACCAAACAATCATGCTCCTTAATCAAATCTGTTGACTTACATCCTTAACATGATTTTTAAATTTGATTTTTCTCATATTTATTTTAATCAGAATATAGATTTAAGTTATTTGAATACAGGAATACACAGCTAATACATGTTACATCTAATGTAAACGTATAATATTTTAAAATTTGAAAGTACTTACAAAAAAAAAAGGAAGCAAAGTTGACAAAAACATTTTGGATTTATATTGTAGGGTAATTTGGTAGATTCTTCATTAATTAATCATATAATTAGCACGTGAACAAAGAATTTCTCCGCCGCAATTCACGTTTTCCAAATAATGCTCATCATGATTAATCACCATTTCATTTGAATAATTTATTTAAATTGGATTCTCTTGTATCTCATTTTTTAATGCAATATTTATTTATATCGCGTGAAAAGATAAAATAAAATATGGCAAAACATTATAATTTGTAGAAAATCCAGAATCTGATTTGGCTTACTTAAATCAAGAAATAATATCTCAGTTCGACACTATTTATCCAACTAGTTAATTTATAGTATATTATTACGAAAAAAAGGCTCTAGTCATATATATTAAAGGAATAGTTTAAAAAAATATATAAATTTCAATAAGTTCTTAAATTTGTAGTTATTTTAATCTTCATCGTTTAAGTAATTCATTAGTAGCTTGCATCTTATTGTTTATTATGACAATCGATTTTTCTTTTTACAAGGGAAACTCTGATTGGCAATAAAATTGATTTTCTTCGCTTTAATATGAAACTAAAATAAAGAAATACTCCCACCGTTTAGATTATATGGTCCAGTTTGATTTTGCACGTTTGTCAAAAATTATTAATTATTTAAACAAACTTCCAACATTGCCCTTATTTAAAATATTAGTTAACCTCTCATTTTCATAATATTACATTTAATATTCTAATTTTTCAAAATTATTCAGAGGTTTAATGGTAAATTAATAGATAAAAACAATACCAAATATAGAAATTGGACCATATAATTGAAACAACCTAAAATAGTAAACCGGACCAAATAATCGGAACGGAAGAAGTATTAATTTAATAAATTCTTCGTATACAATATGATTATCCAATTATTTGGTTTATATCTTACATGTGATTACCTTATTAATTTAATAAAATTAAATATTAATATATTAAGTTTATACAAATTCGTATTAAATAATTATATTGCATCGAAAATTACCTTCCAAATCATATTCTAGAGGTTATAGACATTAATATGAATTGCAATCGAGCTCTTTAACCCAAAAAATGAGAGACGCATACACATAAACTCACACGAAAGAAAAATACACTCAGATTTTACGTGGTTCGGCTCACGCCTACATCCACGGAGAATCACACTACGACTCTTTATTAATTGCGAAGGTGTTACTTAGATTACAGAAGACTATGGAGCTCACAACATTAACTGAAAATTGAACACCCAGAAAAAATCGAATTCTCTCTCCTCCTTAGATTGAAGATGATGGTTGTTATAACAACCACAACGGCTAGTTAGCTGCAGCCGTTGGATACACACTCAGACATGTGTATCAATCTCCTGCTTCACTCACTTATAAAGTTGTTGCCTCCAAAAACACGTTTTTAACTTCCTTTCTCAAGCAAAAAAACGAGCTCCCATACTTAACAAAATTCAGACAACACAAATCGAGCCACCATGTGCAAGTCACACAACAACTCTCCCTCTTGACTTTACATGAACAAACAACACCTCCCTAATCGGATCAGAGCATTTCCCTCAACCCGGTTCCACTACAAAACTAATAAGCCAACCTAAAATAGTTCAGCGCATCCCAACTTTCCTCAAACATAACAGAAACTTATCAGCAGGCACTGTCTTTGTCAAGGCATATGCTGGATTCTCAGAAGTGTGGATCTTTACCATCTTCACTAAACCTTTATCAACCACGTCTCTAACAAAATGGAACTTTATGTCTATGTGCTTAGACCTATCATGAAAAGTCTGATGTTTAGTTAAGCACAAAGCACTTTGGCTATCACAATATATAGGGACTTCTCTTTGACGTATTCCAATGTCCCCCAGAATTCCTTTTAACCAAAGACCCTTTTTTATGCCATCAATTATTGCCATGAACTCTGCCTCTGTTGTGGAGAGGGCTACAATAGACTGCATTCTTGATTTCCACATTATAGCAATTCCAAAAAGAGTGAAGACATAACCTGATTGGGATTTCCTTGTATCTGGATTTGCTGCATAATCAGAATCGACAAACCCTTCTAAAGGATTGTTGTGAGTAGTATTCTGCTTCTCAAAAATTAAACCCAATTTGTTTGATCCTTTCAAGTATCTTAGGATACCAAGTAATGTCATCCAGTGGGGTTTTCCAGGAAATGCCATGTATATGCTAGTAACTGATATTGAATATGCAATATCAGGTCTGGAGCACACCATTAGATACATTAAACTCCCAACTTAACTAGCATATGGAAATCTTTCCATTTCTTCCTGCTCATATGCATTTGCTGGACTTTGCTGCTAAGATAGCTTTATATTCATACCTATAGGAATACTTAATGGCCTGCTCTGAATTATCCCAAACCTTTTTAGTACTTTCACAATATATTCTGACTAATGTAACTTCAGTTTGTTACCCCTTCTATCTCTGTCTATACTCATCCCAAGAATCTTGCTTGCAGTTCCAAGATCTTTCATTTCAAATTCCCTCTCCAAGTCTTTCTTGACCTTATCTATATCAGACAACAAGTTTGCAGCTAATAACATGTCATCAACGTACAACAATAGTTAGATCAAACCATTAGAAGAACCTTTCTTCACATACACACAACTGTTAAGGTTGGATTTTTTTTTACCGCTAATAATTCCAAAGCCCAACAAGCTACAACGACGGTTTCTCCAGCATCTCAAGGCGGGGGCAGGATTCGAATCAATAGACTTCATGTGGCTGTCAAACTTCCTGTTCCACTGTTTGGGGCTCTGCTTTAAGCCATATAAAGATTTTTGTAGTAGACACACTTTATCTTCATTACCTGCATCAATGAATCCAGGTGGCTGTGACATGTGTATAACTTCATCTAAGTCACCATGTAGTAAAGTTGTTTTTACATCTAATTGATGTAACTCCAAGTTGAACTGCACCACCAGGGCTAACAATATTCTTATGGAACTGTGTTTGACCAAAGGTGAAAAACTTCATGGAAGTCTATGCCTTCCATTGGAGAATAGCCCTTAGCAACCAATCTTGTTTTAAACCTTGGTTGCAACTCATTACTATTCTCCATTTTCTTCTTGAATATCTATCTACAGCCCACACAAGAATTTCCTTTCTCCCTCTTCACCAATGTCCAAGTATTATTCTTTATTAATGAAGCATATTCTTCTTCCATAGCATTCTGCCACTGAACTCTTTTATCCCCTGACATTGCCTCTTCAAATGTACTTGGTTCATCTGCATCCTGTGGGTTTGAGTCTACGATGGACAACACGAGTTGCCATTAAAGAATTTCTTGCCAAGGATCGTTCTTAGGATACCAGGAACAAATTTCAATTAAATAAATCATGCGAACCTATGCATGCTCCTACAAAATCAATTGCAGATGATGGATTAGAGAATACTTGATTTCACCATTTGATCTACAGATCTAGATCGGAGCCAACAACGATGAAATAGTCTTAGATCTGAGATAGAACGCTGGCGATGGACAGTGGTTCCTACAGATCTGATCTTCTGATCTGTTTCCTTGCTCCTTGGAAATCTGGTGAGGATTATCTACCAAGTTGAATCCGAGATCTGGAGAAAACGATCAATTTCCTCCCACTGGATAGCCGTCGCCATTCTCTCCCCTTTTACTGATTATACTGAAAAGTCTAACTTGATCTGATGGAGAGAAGGCCTATATATAGTGTTAGGGTTTTGAGAAACCCTAACCCTAATGGGCTGTGAGCAGTTCATGGGCCAGACCAGGGACCAGACGCAAATAATAAAGTGGGCCCTCTTTATTAATTAATCCTTCTTTGTTCAACCCAGAACATAATTAATTAATAAAACATTGTTTTAACCTTCACCACGGTAACAATGCTGACTCGCCCCTTTATTACCACGTTACTAGGAACGGGTTGCACCAAACTAACATGATCCACATATTTAAGGATATAGACATTCATTAATTAATTTGGCTTATGACAATCAGCCACAATTAATTAATCTCTTATTTCCTGAGTAATGCCACTCACTCTTTTTCACTTATGCCTGAATTAAATAATTCAACCTGCAGGGTTTAGTGTAATGAACCTTGTGAGCTCCTCAGGGAATGTCACCATCCTGAAACGGATATGCTTACCTAAACGTCCAGACTAAGCAGGCCACACACAAATTGCCAACACCTAAAATACGGGTATAAGAGTACATGTAAGACTCGCCACCATGGTAAATCAAAGTGTGGTCAATCTGTGTGTGCCCCTTATCCTTCAGTTAGGTTTAAGATCATAGGAAGTATGTTAGGGATCTGGCTCATTCATATGTCAATGAGAATGACACATCCCACTGTTGATCCCATCAATACATAACTATGTACCGACACATCAAGTAGCTAGGATAAGCCCACTTATGAACCGATGTGCCGCAGCTTAGACCGACAGTCTATCCAAGGACCGTCTCAGCTGTGATACTGTTTATATCTCGCTAGGTCAAACGATTCATATGATCCTCTGTGATCTCCTACACACCATATGATCATCCCTATAGGCGAGATAATAGGATATTATGGTTCGTTGTATGTTTGTTTAATCAGATAGCGAGCATTATTGCAGCAGCATATATGAAGACCAGTGTACAAAAGACTTAATCAAATATGCTTTCAGTATATAATCCCAACAATCTCCCACTTATACTTGAAGCATTATACCATTGCTTTACCAAAGTATTAAGTGTGTCTATACTGTCAATCACTCCCACTGCATTCATGTCACCTCTTGTCACGATTTCTCGTATGATGTGATTCCACACATCCTATGTGTTTCACCACCTTGTGAGTCTTGGGTTCCTTTGAGTATGTCATTGCACCAACATAATCACAATTCCTTGTGATTTAATTAGGCAAACTCAGAACACACACCTCTAGAGGATGGCATCGGAGCTATATTGCTTCTTGCGAAGCTAATGAAGTTGACAAAAACTCAGCCTTCATACCGGAATCCGCAACACACTTCTGTGTTAGATTCCTATAACTCCTCCTCTAAGGCCAACACATAGTTAGAGGTCAACTTCCTTTCAATATGATCCTCCTGGATATCCGATGCCATTCAACTCACATAGCACACTTGTAAACCGATGTGCCTATCCAGATTTGAACTGATGTCTGTCTAACATGCTTATAGCATTACAAATATCTGAACTCGTTCATCTGCAATATAGAAAGACAGCAATCTTTCTTGCTATGAACGACTCATCACAGAATCAATTTAAGCGACTTGAGATACCTGAACATCCTTTTCTTGTGACAACACAAGACTTTAATTCAAAAGGTGTTCCAAAATCTCATAAGTCCTACTTCTGAAACTGTACGGATAACCATCCTTTATGCCTGATAATATCCCCACACTGTTTCCGAATGTGAAAATAATATTTGCATAATGTGCAAGGAAAACCACGCTTCCGCTGACACATAACTAATACATGAAACTCTCATTCTCGATAGACAATATCGAAATGTCTGTTTCATGACTTTGAAGCTCGCTTAAGTTCATACTTGAACTACCTTGGCTTCCAGACATGATGCTTTGCACATAACTTATTTGGTTGTTGCATACAGATGTCGTCACCTTTTATCAAGGTACCCGTTTATTAAATACGGATGACATCATCCATCTTCCAGATATTTAGATTCATATGTGATGTTATGGTTAAAAGAATTCGAATAGGTTTAACAATTGCAACCAGTGATAAGGTATTGTTGTGAAACATACCTTACTCACTAACCTAGACATTCGAATAAACTAGGTTACCATTCGAGCATTTCTTTCCTTGTTTATTAATCAGTTACTTATAGCTGGTAAGCTATTTGGCAATCACTGATCCTGATACACAACCATGACCTTTACTGATTCATTTCTGAATCCATGACTTGACGTCATTAAACTGCATCGTTTGTCTTTACAGCTTCGTTGTGCTTTAAGGGATAAGTATGATATCGTTCGTTAAGCTGGGAACAGGTCCAGAGAGTGTTTCCACGAACTAGTACCATTAAGCCTGTTAAGGCAACCTCCCACTGCAACGATGCTCCTTTATGTTGTCAGTTAATGGTGCATTAATTTGTGGTTTACCACCTTACACAGGTGACCGTGCAATTGGTACCATACCTTCCAAGGTATGCTCAATATGCCACGGGGTATTTCCTGATGGATTTGAATTGTCTTCTCTAAAACGTTAGAGAACAATCTCACATTTGGATTCATGGTTGCATCCTATACAACTTGCTTGCACTTAGGATATACAAAGCAACCATCTTTTTCGTTTACCTGGAATAGCCCACAAAGCAGTACTAGCTTAAACCTTTCTTCCAACCAATTAGTTTCCTATACAGCTTGACAGCCGAATTACCCATCATTGCCCTTTTTGACATAGAAAAACTCTATCTGAATAACTGATAATCCAAAACAATAGATGAAAAATATGTTTCTCAAAACAAAACAATATCTCTTCTGGAACTTGAATTAAAACATAGTTTTAACATAAACTCAAAGCAAATAACTCCAACAGCTTGAGAAGATCTCTAGCATTTTCCTTGGAGTTGGTAATCCGTCATCCTCAAGCATCATCAGCTTGATTCACTGCAGCCAAAAACATGATTAGTACTCACAGTAACCACTACTCACAAGGAGTAGAAAACTGATACTAAACATGTAAATGATGACGTACCTTGTCCGTTGGTGTTAACACCTGGATAATTTGCTCTCTAGTGTCCTATCTTGCCACAACGGTAACACTTGCCCTTTCCTTTGACTTTCCTAGCCTTTTTCTTTGGAGCATAAACTCCATTGTACCCACCAGCAGTTTTCTTGTTCTTGTTCCTAGCCGTTCTCTTAGTATTTGCTCGTTTAGGAGCAGCAGACCGGCTACCGGAAGAAACCAAAACTGCTTTCTCGGGTTCCATCAGGGACTGTGCTGCCATCAAGTCACTGAGTAACTCATTAAGAGTATACTCCTTCTTGTTCATCACAGCATTCAACCTGAAGTTTTCAAAGGACTTGGGAAGAGAGTTTAGTATGATATCGACTTGGGCTTCCGCGTCAATACCACCACCATGCAACGTTAGTTCATCCATGAGGTGAGTCATGGCAACCACGTGCTCTCTCACTGAACTGCCTTCAGACATTTTCTTACTCACAATCTCCTTCATGAGATTGAATCTGACAGTTCTGTCAGTCTCCCCATAAGTCGCTGCTAGACTATCCATAATCTCACAGGCCTTATCATAATGCTGATGCTGCAGCTGCAGTACCTTACTCATAGTGGTCATCATGTAGCATTTCACTACATTGTTAGACTTGATCCACTTATTGTAAGACTGTTGCTGCTCGACAGTAGCATCAGCAGCTGGGACTGGCGGACAAGGATCAGTAAGGGCAAACTTGTGTTCTTCCGCAACAAGGATATAATCCAAATTACGTTTCCATTAAAGGAAATTCGGACCATTGAGAGGATTTTGAGCGAGGATATTAATGACATTATTCATGGACATATCTGAAAACAAATAAGCGAATTAAAGTAAGCACATACTACGAACAATTGAAACAAATATGCATAGAACCTTTAGATAAAACAATGCAATTTGCCTCCTCCAATTGCCCAAGCTAATTTACTGCAAGCTACTAAGTAGACGTTTACGGCAAACGCTCAACCAGACCAAAATAGGTCCTTTAATTTCTTAACATGTCAGGTATCTTAAGCAAAAGAAATTAATATTGGAGATCTTAAGACCATGTTCACCTATCCGGAGCAGGGACATCACAAATGAGTTATACTCCAGGCAACATCTAAGCCAAACAAACCACAATCCTAACTCCGGATGATAAAAGGCGATTTGGCATACGTACTCGACCCATACCGCATGCCCTTTACATCCTTCGTTATCTCATTTAGATTAATCTTAGAGACTTGTGGAAGTTGTCTCAATGCAAGCTACTAAGTAGACGTTTGCTCAGAGGCTCCCACTTCTCATCTAAAACTAAATGTTTTATTTAGAAACCTCATCGCATTAGAACTGGTAAGTTATTTCTAACGCAAGCTACTAAGTAGACGTTTACGCTTCGAAACACCTTACTTCCAATGAGAGGTTGTATTTGTGGAGGTCTAATGATCTTGGTTAGAAAAGAACCAAAATCCAGCTTAGTATTTTTAATTCTAAAGGTTTCATGCGCACACATTATTTTATGTTCCCATAAATTATGTCACACCACAAATTCCATCATAAATTAATATGATCCCGGAATTTATAGACACAATTTAAAACATAAAATAAATCACATAAGACATGCTCAAAAATTAAATTGCAACATACTTATAACAGTAAATAATTAAAGCAAATAATCATGTTTCCTATTATTTACTAGTGAGCAAATAATAAATCACATCAATACGAGAATAAATAAATAAACAAATAAATTCTCGTGGCCCCTCAGATGCGATTACAACTCAAATAAATTAAATCTAACTATTACAAGATTTAATTGTTATACAGATCTTCAAACTGGGCCTCCGTTTGACTAGAAATCTAATTTGAATTGCTTCAACAACAATTTGGGCTTAAATTAGGGTTTCGGGCCCAAACAGGACAGCAAAACCCTAATTTCAGGACAGCGGGCTGCCTCCGGGCTGACGGGCCCGAGCTCCAGCTCGGGCAGCCACAAACCCTAGCTAGGAAACCCTAGCCGCCACCCTTCATCAGTCCACCGCGCCGCCTTTCTGGCGCCACCATGGATTGCCGGCGTTTGCAACCAGCCTGTCACGCGCGCTCATCCCGCCACCGGCTCAAACCACCACGACGGCCGCCGTTCGCAGCCCAGCCACTTTGCTCCAGCTGCCACCACCACCGACCGTCGCTGCAGAAGACGTCACCGGAGCAGCCGCGCGAACAAGAAGCAGCCGCTGCAACTGCCGCATTCGCGCGGCCTGTCTCTCCCTGCGACCGCCGGCGCACACAACCCAGCCGCGCACGACCCTTGCCTCTGCGTGCAACCACCACCGCCGAACACGCCTCCCAACGGCGCAACCAACGCCCGCGACCTTCATGCTCACCGGAAATGCGAGCTCAGCACCCCAGCCTTGCGTCGAAACGCGACGGAGAGAGAGAGGCAGGTGCAGCCCAGCCGCAAGGAAGGATCCCCGCCGCCGCCACCCGCTGGTCGCGTGAGCCGCGAGCCCGCGCGTCGTCCAGCCTGCACCGCCGCGCGCAGGAGGCGCGCGGCCTGCTGGACCTGGGAGCTTCGCCGGAATCGCGCACAACAGCCAAGAAAAAACTGGGTGCGGCCCAGCCACAGGCGTTCTGCCTGCCGCCGCCACCTTGCTGCCGTCGCCGGCGGCGGCTGAGTTCTGGTGGGTGAGGGGGCTGAAACCTAGGCACTGGTTCTCCATGTCTGTTCTTCGTCCTCTCTTCTCATGCTTTCTTCTGGATCTCAATTCTCCAATTTTTACAGATTTGAAATTAAAAGAAAATACAAAAATAGATCTAGATCTATTACATGATTTCCTATCAAATCTAACCACGGATTTTCTCGTGGTGAAAAACAGATCCAAAAACGAGAAGGCCACGAGAACAAAAACATCCACGACAATTTAAATCCATCCTTGAACATACATATTTATTTAATATCAATTTATTCAAGATAGAGCCTAAGAACATGAACCTCGCTCTGATACCAATTGTAGGGTTTGAGTCTACGATGGACAACACGAGTTGCCATTAAAGAATTTCTTGCCAAGGATCGTTCTTAGGATACCAGGAACAAATTTCAATTAAATAAATCATGCGAACCTATGCATGCTCCTACAAAATTAATTGCAGGGGATGGATTAGAGAATACCTGATTTCACCGTTTGATCTACAAATCTAGATCGGAGCCAACAACAATGAAATAGTCTTAGATCTGAGATAGAACGCTGGCGATGGACAGTGGTTCCTACAGATCTGATCTTCTGATCTGTTCCCTTGCTCCTTGGAAATCTGGTGAGGATTATCTACCAAGTTGAATCCGAGATCTGGAGAAAACGATCAATTTCCTCCCACTGGATAGCCGCCGCCGTTCTCTCCCCTTTTACTGATTATACTGAAAAGTCTAACTTGATCTGATGGAGAGAAGGCCTATATATAGTGTTAGGGTTTTGAGAAACCCTAACCCTAATAGGCTGTGAGCAGTTCATGGGCCAGACCAGGGACCAGATGCAAATAATAAAGTGGGCCCTCTTTATTAATTAATCCTTCTTTGCTCAACCCAGAACATAATTAATTAATAAAACATTATTTTAACCTTCACCACGGTAACAATGCTGACTCGCCCCTTTATTACCACGTTACTAGGAACGGGTTGCACCAAACTAACATGATCCACATATTTAAGGTTATAGACATTCATTAATTAATTTGGCTTATGACAATCAGCCACAATTAAATAATCTCTTATTTCCTGAGTAATGCCACTCACTCCTTTTCACTTATGCCTGAATTAAATAATTCAACCTGCAGGGTTTAGCATAATGAACCTTGTGAGCTCCTCAGGGAATGTCACCATCCTGAAACGGATATGCTTACCTAAACGTCCAGACTAAGCAGGCCACACACAAATTGCCAACACCCAAAATACGGGTATAAAAGTACATGTAAGACTCGCCACCATGGTAAATCAAAGTGTGGTCAATCTGTGTGTGCCCCTTATCCTTCAGTTAGGTTTAAGATCATAGGAAGTATGTTAGGGATCTGGCTCATTCATATGTCAATGAGAATGGCACATCCCACTGTTGATCCCATCAATACATAATAACTATGTACCGACACATCAAGTAGCTAGGATAAGCCCACTTATGAACCGATGTGCCGCAGCTTAGACCAACAGCCTATCCAGGGACCGTCTCAGCTGTGATACTGTTTATATCTCGCTAGGTCAAACGATTCATATGATCCTCTGTGATCTCCTACACACCATATGATCATCCCTATAGGCGAGATAATAGGATATTATAGTTCGTTGTATGTTTGTTTAATCAGATAGCGAGCATTGTTGCAGCAACATATATGAAGACCAGTGTACAAAATACTTAGTCATATATGCTTTCAGTATATAATCCCAACACATCCACCTTATCTGCAACATTCATGCTTAACAACATTACATTAGCATCACTTAAACGCTTTGGAGGATGTATCTCCCTCTGCACTCGATCTCTTGCTAACCAATAGCTAGACAAATCAGCCCGTTGTTCATCTTCACCACCCTGAACTTTCTCATTTAACTCCTGAACATCTTTAGGTTCCTTGGCATCTCCCATTGACTCATAACTGACTATATCTGGTTCTTTTTCATCTTCCAGACTTGCCTTTTTCTTGTTTAATGCACATGGCATTCTTCCTTCATCAAACACTACATCTCTGCAAATGAGAAGTTTCTGATTTCCTGGCTCAATACACCAGAGCCTATATCCTTTGTCCCTTCTGGATAAGCCAGCATCACACACTTGAGTGCCCTAGGATCAAGTTTGTCTTATTTTATGTAAACAAAATCCAAACATCCAAAGGGTCTTAAGTAGGAATAACTCTGCACTCTCCGATGCCACATCTGATCTGGATATACCTCACATCTGTGAGCAATTTTGATTCTCCAAAATGATTCACAACCCTTATAGAACCAATCCCTTTTTATGGTGTAGGTGTTATTGTTTCCAAGAATAACAGATCCACTGTCTTCCATCTTGATATCTATAAACCACTCCAAATTTGAACTCATATGGAAGGAACATCCTGAGTCTAAGATCCAGCCACTTTCTCCCAGCTCATCAACAACCTTTAATACTTCATCAGTCTGTTCTTGTATGGACCTTACAGTTTTAGGTCCATGACTCTGTTGGTTCTTTTATCTCAAAACATTACAGTCCTTAATTAGATGACCAGGCTTCATACAATAGTGACATATTTTAACATCTTGGTTAGACATAGGTGGTCTGGATCATAGGAAGTCTGTTGTAATCTGCCTCTGTCGATGAGTTTCCATTTCTATACCCTAGCCTGAACCCTGAGTTTCCTTTGTCATTAAACATTGGTTTGAACCCTGAACCTGTCTTCTTGAAACTAGGTTTGCTCTGATTTTTCTTAACCAGTAAACCAACTGCAGCTGCTCTTTGTGTATGTGAACTAATATCCACCAATTTTTCCATCTCCCTCTGTTTGACTGCAGAATGTACTTCAGCTAGGGAGATGGACCCTGACGTGCCATAAATCATGGCTTCTCTAATGTTCACATACGATTTCGGGAGGGCATTCAACAGATGAATGGTCTTATCTTCATCTTCGAGTGTAACCCCAAGGTTTAACAAATCATCTAGAGCCTTATTGAACTCATCTAGTTGATCCAGTATACTCTTGTCATCTGTAAACCGATATGTATACAACCTTTGTTTCATGAACAGCCTATTGGCCAGGGACTTTGCCATGTTCCAATTTCTTCCAGACCTTTGATAAAGAATCCTCCTTAGCAACTTCCCTTAACACCTTGTCATCTAAACTGAGAAATATCATACTTCTTGCTTTATTCAACAGCTTAACCTTATGATATGGAGTTTCATCCTTGAATGCCTTGGTTTCATCAGAAATTGCATCCTCTAAGCCATTTTTTATCAGAATTGACAGCATATTCACCTTCCAAAGCCCAAAATCATTTCTTCCATTGAATTTTTCTATATCGAACTTTGCAGCGGCCATATCTCGCAAACAAAGTCGATCCTATACTTAAATCTATACCCGTCGTTCACCGAAATCACACAGACAACCAAGAACCAAATCATAATAGAAATCTCAATTTCCAGATTCAGAAACAAATACCTTCGCACAGAGATTCTTGAGGCAATTTGTTGTTCTCAATTCCGAGAAAGACAATTACCACATAAACGAGCTCGATCTAACATGCACTTCCCACAGACGACGCCAATTGATATGAATTGCAATCGAGCTCTTCAACCCAGAAAATGAGAGACGCAAACACAGAAACTCACACGAAAGAAAAATACACTCAGATTTTACGTGGTTCGGCTCACGCCTACATCCACGGAGGGTCACACTATGATTCTTTATTGATTACGAAGGTGTTACAGAGATTACAAAAGACTATGGAGCTCACAACATTCACTGAAAACTGAACACCCAGAAAAAACTGAATTCTCTCTCCTCCTTAGGTTGAAGATGATGGTTGTTATAACAACCACAACGGCTAGTTAGTTGTAGCCGTTGGATACACACTCAGACACGTGTATCAATCTCCTGCTTTGCTCACTTATAAAGTTGTTGTCTCCAAAAACACGTTTTAACTTCCTTTCTCAAGCAAAAAAACGAGCTCCCATACTTAACCAAATTCAAAAAACACAAATCGAGCCACCATGTGCAAGTCACCAAACAGAAATAAATGACAAAAATATGTGTGAGTCCACGTTTTTTTTAACATTGAGACATTCCGAAAAGAATATGTTTTCACTACGCGCATCCCGAACTGAATGATTATTTTTGCATAGCACATTTCGATCAGAATGCAAATGAATTATTTTATAAACACATCATTTATTATGTTGAAGTACATCATTTACATGCATAAAAAACATTATTTTATTTTTGTTCGGAATGCACACGTAATATAAAATGAATTTTAGATCAAATACGCTCAAATATTTTACAAAACAGAACGTCTCGCATGATACGCACCCTTAATAAATATAATCCTATGATTACTGTGCATAAGCATAATCTATCGTTTGTTTGATACAACTGGCGGCAACCGTTGAAATCAACAAGAAAAGGGGAAAAAATACATTATCTTACTGAATTTTTATTTTAAAAGATTTATTATTTTGTCTTATAGCATTTGAAACATTAACTTAATAATTTCGAGATTTATTTTAATAGTAGCAAGATCAAACTCTAATCTACCTAATCGTGATGTCTGTTTCTCGACATTCATAGTTTGAATCGGTCGAAAACTGTTGAATTTTCGTGAAAATAGTTTGTATGTTGGACTCACTGATTTGCTGTAAAACGACCGACTTTCTTCACCAACCAAATTAATTATTTATTGAACAATTTTTTTTTTAGAAAAAAAAAACTCCAATCATTATTCATCATCAATAATTACCATCATAGATAAATTCTAATATCCACATCTGGTCACACCGAAAATTTCAACGTTGAAAGAGAAATGTATAATTCTTTTTTTTTTTTAGAGGAAATTATATACTAATTCTTTCTACAAAATTAAGAAAATTAGTCACACCAGATGATGACATTGAGCAATCACTGTTGACATGCATAATTGTGTAGCTAATAATTTAAATAAGACAAGCCACAAACTTTTAATGGGAGCCCAATTTTGGAGAAATTTGAGTTTATAAGTCTGTTTGAGAGTCTGCAATTATATCTAAATGCTATTCTTCATAATTCCAGGACTTCATATTCGACTATATCTTTGTGTAGACAAAAACTAAGAAACAACATTTTGAGTTATTTGAATATTAATCCAAAGATTTCAATGTTTACAAACAAACCAAAATCCTGTAACATTCTGGGATTGAAAAAGATTTAAATAATAAATAGCAATTAATATTTTCTTTAGTCAAACAACCTCATTGCGCGTTTTCACCACAACAATTATAAAGTAGTTCTTTTTATAAGAAATAAATGATTGATTCTTAAATGTCTTATTTACAAATATTTACACATTAAATCTTCACTATTTGAATGTTGCTTTTTTTTAATAATAGTCTTTTTTTTAGAAAAAGATGTCGCTTTCACCACAATAGTTATAAAGTAGTTTTTTTTATAAGAAATAAAGGATTGATTCTTAAGTGGAGTATCTTATTTACATATCTTTACACATTAAATCTTCACTATTTGAATGTTTGAGTAAGTCTTGTTTTTTTAGAAAAAAAGATGACGTTTTGACCACAACAGTTGTAAAGTAAAATAGTTTTTTTATAAGAAATAAAGGATTGGTTCTTAAGTGTCTTATTTACAGATATTTACACATTAAATATTCACTATTTCAATGTTTGAGTAAGTCTTGTTTTTTTAGAAAAAAAGATGTCGTTTTGACCACAACAGTTGTAAAGTAAAATAATTTTTATTTATAATAAATAAAGGATTGATTCTTAAGTATCTTATTTACACATCTTTACACATTAAATATTCACTATTTGAATGTTTGAGTAAGTCTTGTTTTTTTTTTAGAAAAAAAATATCGTTTTGATCACAACAGTTGTAAAGTAAAATAGTTTTTTTTTTATAAGAAATAAAGGATTGGTTCTTAAGTGTCTTATTTACAGATATTTACACATTAAATATTCACTATTTGAATGTCTGAGTAATAGTCTTATTTTTCACCACAACAGTTGTAAAGTAGTTTTATTTATAACAAATAAAAGAATTGGTTCTTAAGTGTTTTATTTACAGATTAAATCTTCACTATTTAAATGTCTATATAAGGATATGTTAAAAACTCGAGGGTGTGCACTAATTGGGCATCTTATTAGTGATTCATACATACACACAATATTTAAAAGACAAAAATTGAACAGATTTTTTTATGGGTGTAAGTTAAAAGATGAGAAAGAGACATTTTAAAGAAAAATAGTAAAAATTTGAAGTCCAAAGAAATTGAATCACAATCATTAAATGGAAGCAAAAGCATATAACAAAATGAAAGAGACTACATAACAATAACTCCACCCAATAAGCTTCCAAAAGGGGTGCTCAATTTCTTATGTCTTTCTTTCCTAAGTTGATTTCTATCATTTTTTTTTCTTTAATTTTATTTTTATGCCAAGTTAAGTGTATCTATCTATCAATCACCCATAATTATTAATGATATTTTCCAATTTCCACACACCATATGTCACATTAGTAGTGTGTATAAAAAGCAATACATATTCTATTGAATGGGAGATATATAATATAATATAGTATATGTGTGTGTTCATTGATTTGTTTAGCCTAACAATCTATATGTGAATGCTGCAAAACAAATCCTCTAGATTTAAAACCAAAAAATAATTTCTGGATTATTAAATTTAGTTTATATATATGTGAAAAACAGATTCAATGAGTTAGAACAACAAAAGTGCCCTACTTTGACTGTTTTTCAACAAATAGGATAGGTTTGGTTATTTATTCGGTCATTTTCCTACAAAAATACACCTCCCAATTTGTCTTTCTCATTTCTTCATTTTTTTTATATAAACCTGAATTTCGAGGACATTGATGTGTAGAATGTAATAAAATATCCACTTGTTTTTCAAATATCCACTTTTATTTGTTTGATTTCAGTTTTTACTTTTTAACTTTTGAAAATTACAATCCTATCATTTTAACTTTTTTTTTTTTTTTCCTGTGGGAAGATCCATTCGGACGTGTTTAATTGATAATCCAACCACAAAGTAGTCTTTTTTATTTTCTAAAACAGAATGCTTTAAATAATAATCATACTTGAGATGTTGATTCGATCAACTTATGATTTATGGACCTTTAATCATTTGGAATGAATAGTCCGGTTCAAATTATGAAACTGAACATTTTAAAAAGCATATTAATTATTATAAAAATCAATGGAAGTTGTGTAAAAATCTTCAATCAGTCCTGAATTTAACTAAAAAAAGGGGGGGAAGAATTAATTTGTATCTTTTAACTTTTTTAATTATGCAATTATATCTCAATATTTGACAAATTAAAGAAATTTATCATATTTTTTATATTAGCAAATTTTATCTTTATATTTACTTTTATTAGTTAAAAACTCTCTAGGTGATTGACGAGAGTAAAAATACGTTGAGTCACAATACTCACACGTAATTAATATTGATTATTTCATAACAATAATTGTGTTTTTATTAATCTTGTGATTACCTAAGGTATTTTTAATTAGTAAAAGTAAATATATGGTAAAGTTTTATAACATGAAGAAATTGAGATAAATTTCTCTAATTTGTCAAGCATTGGCAAATAACTTTCTAAAAAATAGGATATATTTTAGAGTATACATAGAAGTAGAATTTATAATTAAAAAAAATTATCGATTCAATACTAAAAAAGATAATTTACCTTAAAGATGAATTTTCAATTCAAGATTTGAAATATCATATAAATTTTCAATCGAAGACCTGATATTTAGTTCTTGGATTGAAAATTTTATGATCTTTTGAATCTTGAATTGAAAATTTTTACAATATCTTGAGAATTCATTTTTCGAATCATAAGAAATAAAAAATGGTTACATGAGAGAGAGAGTGAGTGCTATTAAAGATGGGGACGCTGGGGAGACGACAACGTTGGTGGTAGATTTGGTGACCAGCCTTTTTTTCTTGACCGTTAAACCCTTTGGCTTGTAAATAGTGGGGGTCCCACCCCACTCGATTTATTGCGGGTGATGGTGTATGTGTATGTGTATGTGGGTGTGGACACACAAGCCCCCACCTCCCTCCCCCTTTTTAATGTGCTTTCATATTATTCAATTCTTAACTACTACTTCCCTATACAATTAATTAAATATCACTCTTCATTTTCTCCTCATAAATACTTAACCCATTTCAAACCTAATACCTGCTGCTCCTTCCTATACTCCTCCTCATTTCATCACTAATTACTACTTACTACACGTAATCCTAAAGTTAAGGAAAGCCTTCCAGAAGCAAAACTCATATTTCAAATGGAGTAATAATGATGAATTCATTGGTGGTGCTATATTTGACCTTTTTTAGTTTTATTTTTATCCTTTTGGGTTTAGAAATGGATTGGGGGGATTAACTATTAAGTTGATGCCATTAATATTTAAATTCAAATAAAAGATTTATATATGTATGTATGAATGAATAGACGATTTTGATCCAATGAGATAAGTCAACCCTCGAAGCATCATTACACGTATTTGAATATTTTGCCACTATAATCTACTCCAAAAATCAAAGTGTAATCCTAATGGGGAGCAATGCATCAATTCATCCCACAAGTATGTTCAAGAAAAATCATTCACCACTAGTTTATTTCAAAAAACAATATATTTTTATATCCCTTTTTTCACTTTTCAACTAGAACATGGAAAAACAATATACATGTAAATTACAAATCAAAACCACCTGGGGGGTAAAACCGAAATAACGTGCGAGGTCAAAAGTCAAAAAATAGGTGGGGTCCTTTAGGGGTACCTCCCGAGATCAACGAGTTTCCGGGAACGATTCTTGCAAAACGACGCCGCTGTGGAGAGGTGCGGCTTCGGCGTTGCCCTCGTGTCTCCGGTGGCCACCGCCTCCGGTGGCGCTACCTTGTGACTCCAGTGCCGGTTTGGGCTGGGACGCACCAACGGACTCAGACAGAACGTCAAACCTGATAAACTCTTGCTATGCGCCGCCGCTCTCCCTCCGCCTGCGCCATGCCGCGTCGACGCTGGTGTCCTCCGCGGCGTCTGTTTCCATCCCTGGGAATCTGACGAGTATCCGCTCGATCCACCGTGGCAATGCTCGTCGTAGTGATCGGAGCCTCTCTCCGGCGACAAACCCCTTCCGTGATTCCGCCTGGCTCTAATCACGCTTTCGTTGAATGTAAACGTCGAGGCGTTTTTCTTGCGGCGACCGGAGATGACATTGGGGAACCAAGCCGGTGAGGACGAGCAGGAATGAATCGAGACCGCAGGATCAGAAACCGGATCCGCTTCTTTCTTCACCGGCTTCGATCTGAAAATCCCCCAAAACAGAGAAGCAAATCTGCTCTTCTTGCGGCTACTAATCTCCACCGCAACTGAGGCGTTGGGCCCCACCTGAGGAGTGCTGTAGAAGAGATGGTGGAGGGCGTGGGGCCGGCACGTGGCGGCGGCGGTGTCCGATTTCCGTCTCGTAATGTAGGGCGAGACAGAGCGGGGAAACGAAAGGTGCGCGTCGGATTTACGGCAGTCTTGCAGAGCCTGCTTCAGCGCCTGCGCCTGCGCTTGAGCGGCGATGACGGCAAGAAGGCGCTGGCGGAGGCAGGAAGCACATACGCCGACGCTGCAGCTTTGGTCGGCCGGGTGTTTCTTGCACCTCATTTATCTCTTTCTTTCTCTCTCTATATATGTATATATATATATATATACAACTTTTGTCTGCGACTGTGTACAAGATTGTGTGTTTTATTGGAGAATTTTGATGAGAGCGATTGGCCAGCCAGATTGTGGCATTGTTTTGCGGAGTGGGAGAGAATTCGAGGATTCGTTGAAGATTACAAAGACCCTTTTGTTTGTTCTCCTCCACGCTGTTCTCCTTCACCGTTTTAGAGAGAGAGAGAGAGAGAGAGAGAGAGAGAGAGACTGGTACAGATCGCGAGCAAACAAGCGTTTGAAATGAGCTTTTAAAGAGAGAGAGAGAGCTTCTGCTTATGGCTGCGGAGGTTGGAAGTGGCGAAACAGTAGTACAGTACTGAGATTTTATTTATTATATTTCCTTATGATTTTCCATAAAATCCAAGATTTACATAATAAATGTCATTTTTTAGAAATATTTCTTGCTCTATTCATAATTTAGTTATGACAAAAACTTGCGTTAGGCAGACCTAAACGGTTTAGGCGGGTTTTATCCTACCTAAATGGGTTGACTCATCCTAAATAGGGTTTATTAATCCCAATTAGGGTATACTATATGAGTTTGAGCTTGGGTTAATGGATAAAACCCGTCTAAATCGTTTAGGTTTGCCAAACCCAAGACCTTCCCTTTAGTTATTAATAATTTTCAGTAACGAAATCGTAACTGAAAATGGGCATAATTGGATTTGAGATTCTTGGAGTAATTTTTTTTAATAATATGATGCATATATTTGAACTTACAAATATAAATATTATCGAAAAAATTCGAACTCTTCTTATTCAAAGTCATAGAGTTTTCTCACTACATATCGAGTAAGGAACTTTTGGATTAAAATGGGAAATGCAATGATGATAGAGGATTCCTCACAAAAGTAGTTTTTGCAAACAACCCAATTGCTTGTAGCTTACAAGTTACATGACCCAATTTCATCTAGACAAATTGACTTGGACGTTGTAACCACACACATCATTTTTCATAGGGGTGGCAATTCGTGCGGATCTGATTCTTATCGTGTCAATCCGTTATCGATCCGATCCGTTAAGATCAAATTCATATCCGATCCGTTAAGAAAAATCAAAATCCGTATCCATATCCGATCCATTAAGCTCAAATCCGTATCCGCCTGAATCCGATCCGTATCCGTTAAGGATCCAATAATTATTCAATCCGAATGATCCGTTATGTATCCGATCCGATAAAGATCCGATAAGAATCCAAATTGGATTAATTCAATACGAATCCGTTTCAATAAACACAATTATAATACAATAAAAATTTGATAAGATAATACAAAATATTCATATTTGATTGTTCAAATAATGTGTTTGATAAATAAATAAAACTGTGACTTCATTTGAAACTAAAATCCTCAATCAAATATCCGAAGATACATAGATAAATCTTAAATTCCAATTCTAGTGATCAAACATGCTCATTTCTAAATACTGATCAATCTTTCACCTTAGTTGTCAATACTCCACTTATAATTTTGTGGGAGAAAAATATTAATTAAGATTTTAAGATTTATAACAAATAAAATAACTTATAATAAAAACTTTTAATCTATCATGGTGAAATTGAAAGAGTTGAGATAATGAATGAGAATCTACAATACTTTCATCAATATTAAAATTTTAGATCTCACCTTTTAGTTAATCCGTTGATACACTTTAATTGAAAACTTGAAGTTGAGAAAAAAAGAAAGTTATTAAATTTTGATAGTAGAAGAAAATAAATATTAAAATATATAATTAATAGATAAATAAATACATTTTTTTGGTGGTGAATTAATAAAATGGGACACGAACAACGAAGAATCAAGATATTTGAGTTTTTTAAAGAATTTTAAATCTATATTAATATATCAAAATCAATTAATTAATTATTATATTTAAAAAATAAATATTTTTTATTAATTTATTAACGGATATCCGTATCCGATCCGAATCCGATCCGTTTAATGAATTATCCGATCCGATCCGTATCCAATCCGAATCCGATCCGAAATTTTCATGTCCTTATCGTGTCGATCCGATAAGGATCCATATCCGATAAGTCTCAATCCGTATCCGTTATTATCGTGCGAATTCGTGTCGGATTATCGGATCGGATCAAAAATTGCCACCCCTAATTTTTCATATATATATTTATGATACCAAATAATCTCAATCAAGGTGAAACATAATTTGAGCTAGTGATGGAAACCTTCATCCTATCCTCTATTTCACACATAAATAATTTGCTAATTAAAGCTGATTTAATTCTTAAAACACACATCAATATACGATTCAATAATTCAATTGTAGTGTCTATCAAATTTGAACTTGGAGCTAGGGGTGACAATTTTCAACACGATACGATAACCCGACACGAACCCGCACGATAATAATGGGTTAGTGTTTAGCCTTAATGGGTTCGTGTCATTATCGTGTCGACCCAATAAGGACACAAAATTTTCGTGTCGTGTTCGTGTCGTGTTCGTGTTATCCGATAACGTATCGTATTTCGTGTCGTGTTCGTGTTATCCGATAACATATCGTGTTTCGTGTCATATTTGTGTCGTGTCGTGTTCGTGTTATCCACTAAGAAATTAATAAATAATATATTTAATTATTTTATTATTATTATTACTACTATTTTTTTCATTTATCAACCTAATTTAACAATTTTCACAGGTCAATATCGTGTACGTGTCGTGTTCGTGTCAATATCGTGTTATCAGATCGGGTTCTTAACAGGTCAATATCGTGTTCGTGTCGTGTCCGTATCGTGTTCGTGTTTGAGACTTAATGGGTCGTGTCGTGTCCGTGTCGAGCATATCCTTAACAGATCGTGTTCGTGTCGGACTTTAATGGGTCGTGTCACTATCATGTCGACACGATAACGACCCAACACGCACGAATTGCCACCCCTACTTGGAGCAACACAATATTCAGCCATATTAAATACTCCCTCCGTCCCGGCTGAATTGTCCCGGGTTGACCGGGCACAATAACCAAGGAATGTGAGTGTAAAGTAAGTTGAGTGGAATTAATATTTTATTGTTGAGTGTGAAAAAGTTTCATTTTTAAGTAATGGGACAATTGAGGTGGGACGGACGAAAAAGGAAAGTGGGACAATTGAGGTGGGACGGAGGGAGTATATATTAATTGATACCCAAATGTTGGGATTGCATTGGACGGTTGTGAATGGTTTAAATGTGTAGACCCTATTCATTGATTAAAAATAAATTGTGGATTTTCTTTAATTGGTGGAGATTTACCCGTTGACACTCCAAATAAAATAATTTTCCCCTAAATAAATGGGACAAACCAAATCGAGGGCTTATAATTGGGATTTGCTACTTCTATTTCTGAACAAAGTGGTTTAGTTGCTAAATGGCCATAATTTTGTTGGCCATAAATTGGCCATAATGTATTAATTGATCTAATTAATGTTAAATCTAATGCAAAAATACTATATTACCCTTAATATAATTTACTAAAAAAACGCTTGGCCTACTATATCACCCTCACACACCAAAGGAAAAAAAGTTTTTTCAATAATAATTAAATATATACAAAATAAAAATTTTCAATAGTAATTAAATATATACAAAGGATATTAATTAATTTAAATAGATATAGTTTCACCTCTACACAATACCAAAACAATCTATAATATCATAATTTATTTGTAGTAATATTTTTTATAAAAAAATAGTTTATTCTGCTAATTAATAGAACATAAATGACATAATTGCAAAATAAATATCTTGATTGCATCATTGCATAAAATAAATATTCTTTAAAAATTATAAAATATCAAATCTAAAATACAATGTCAAGATTTTATTATTAGAAATCCTACTAAATCACATAACAAATTATCCATCAATATTTTATTTTTATCCTCTATTTATTGATCAAAATAAAGAAGTATAATTACATTTTATATTATAGTGTTCAATTGAAATTAGAGATGAATATTTAATATTTCAATTAATAATTATATATGTTGATTCCGAGATCAGAGTGTATGTAGTGTGCAGCGAAAATTTTAAGATCTAAACTTGCACTCATAAATTTGTGGTTCTCGGCCAATTTATGTTTCTGAAAACTCTTTGTCTACGAGCAGTGAATTCTTTGTTCAGTTCGAATATAGTACAACACTAAAATGTATTTAGTTTTAAAAGTCTTGCATAAATATACGAAAGCAGTAAAAACCAAGAGCATCAAAGAATTTTGTCCCATTTTTTTTTTCTTTGGGGAAATATATTCTAAATTTTCATTTTATTATGTTAAGATTCATAGAATATTATTATTCTTTGTAGTCATCCTTATTTTGGTTATTGTGTGGTGGTTAATGAGGTGATTTGATGAAAGTTTTATGAAAAAATTTAAAAATAACATCCAACAATTTTTGTTGAGACTATGTATAATATTTATATAATTTTGAAAAATTATTTTAGAAAAATATTAGATTCACAATTATCATTAATTACAAAAAATATATTATTTTTTATCAATTTGATGCAAAAATTAACATTGGGGGCCATCAGTATAAATCAAAGAATTGAGTTAAGAAAAAAATAATTTGTAACAAGCGATTAAATAGAAAAAATGGAAAAATATGAGAAAGAAAAAGAAAAAGTGAAAATCTCATATTAAATAATATAAGGGTAATCTTGTAAAAAAAATTATAGCATTTAATACACTTTAACAATTTACTAAGCATTTATCTTATAAAATTACTAAGATGTCCCTATGT
>JAPKLW010000853.1:0-25639 GCA_026898455.1 Plectranthus barbatus
CGGCTGTGCATGCTTATGAATTATCCATAAGAATTGATTTTCGTCCCTGACACAAACTGATCGTTTGCGATTATCATCAATCCATTACATATTTTCCCACAATAATATGAACATGACGTGGAGTGTGAATGGGGTTTTTCTTGTGTTTCGTGGTATTGTGCTGGATCTTTATCTGCTGGAGAGAGGAGCAGAGAGAGAGAGAGAGAGGTAGTGTTGGCTGAGTTTGTTGAAGGTGTGGGTTTTATATTTTAGTTTAGAAGATATGGAAATTCCAATGCATATCTCATCATCACTTGCAGTAGGTCAGTTTATTATTCTGTGGTGGAGGGGTTCATCTAGTCATATAAATTGCACTTGTTAGCAAGTTACTTTCTTTTCTTGTGCTGCTTGGTTCTGTTTGTGTGCTGATAGGACTGGACAAGATACGATTTTTATGTTGTTTATTTTGGTCAACAGGGAAAAACATCAGGTCCGACAACAAAAGAAGAGCTTGGAAGAGCAACATGGACCTTTCTCCACACTCTAGCTGCTCAGGTTCTACCCTTATTTATCCACCTTCAAATTCATTTCATCGATCCTCAAAACAACGGTCGCTTTTTAAACATTTTTTGGGAGAATGTTGTGATTACACCCTTTTCAAATGCACTTTTGTTTTGGATGGTCCCATCATCTTTGTAATGGAGTCTCAATTTCATATGCTGGATTTTTCAATTTGTTTAATGAGAGATATTGTTGTATGATTTTTGTATTCACCGTGAACTTGTTATTATTCTTTTTGCGTTTTTTCAGTACCCAGATAAGCCAACCAGGCAACAGAAGAGGGACGTCAAAGAACTGGTACTTTTTTTTCCTTCTCCCATGTTTAATAGTTTGTACTTTGTGGTCTTGTGCTAGTCTTGGACTCGTTACCATGAGGGGGAAATGACAAATCTCATTTGAGAATTGAGATATTGTTCGTGATAGAGTTAGGCTGCCCCAAACGAGCCCATTTATTTCTTCCCCTTTATCAATGTTTTTATGCATTTCTCATGCAGATGGAAATATTATCCCGTATGTATCCTTGTAAAGAATGTGCAGATCACTTTAAAGAAGTTATAAGGTTCGTACTCGCGTTTATTCTAAACCCCCCAGTCCCTCTTTCAGAAACTGAAAAAGTTCTCTCAGTGGCATACTGTTTTCTGAACTCTTCATCTCTTTTTTGGGAAGTTTTTGCATTTTGCCATATATTTGGCAACAGGTTACCTTTGTGATCTAGGCTTAATCTGGCAACAGCCAAAATTAAAGGCAACTTTATAAGTTTTGAGCAAGACCCTTGACTGTATAGCTTCAATTGTGCCATTCACTAAAATCAGCTTGAGATATGCTGCAGAACATGACAACATCTTTTCTGTTCAGAGAATGTGGAATCAGTTAATATTGGCTCTGTTTTCTTTTTTTATATTGCGTATTTATTGTTTCCATCATCTAAGAAGAAGAACATAGCATAACTGAAATCAATTAATGTAAAAAATAATAGAAAACTCACATGATAAAGTTCATACATATCTGATGTGCTATGCAGAGCAAACCCTGTAGTAGCAGGATCTCATGATGAGTTTTCCCAATGGTTATGCCATGTGCACAATGTTGTTAATAGAAGGTGATCTTAACTTGTTAATCTCCCCCAACAAATTAAGAAATCTGTAGGGTGGAAGCATTCTTGTTGAGTAAGTTTTGTTGGTGGTGTTTGTGCAGCCTAGGCAAGCTCGTGTTTCCCTGTGAACGAGTCGATGCCCGATGGGGCAAGTTAGAATGCGAGCAGCGCGCTTGTGATCTCCAAGGGACTACCATGGATTTCATCAATGAAGCAAAATGAAGTGAAGTCATTGAATTGCTACCATTTTTCTAGTCAAATACTTCATGTGTATGATACAATAGCTTCTTATCATTAAGAAAAAAGTGATCAATCTTTTTGGCTTCTCACTGCTGCTTCGTTTCTTGTGCCATTTGTAATAAATTACAAAATTTGTTGTTTGTGTATTGATCATCAATGTCTCCTGTATGGTATAGACCAAAGAAAAGGTCATGTCATATTAAAATATGATTGCCTCAACTAAAAAAATAGTAACTAATTAGAACATCAAATCATTAAAATATCGTTACAAAATTATTATTTTTTGAACTAATTGCATGTTTGAAGTTGCAGGTTGTGATAAATCTTTAGTTAAAATACTAGTACTAGAAATAATGACTGAAGGGAAGAAAGTTGCATCATTAATAAAAATACTTATAATCTTGGAATGCAGGTGGGATAACATTAGAAATTACAGAACATATACAAAATCAAGAAACTCCGAACAAATGAAGTTCATATAAGATTATGGCTAGACGACTCCAACCCCACCATCGCCATGAAATACAAAATGATTCAACTCCACCACATTTTTGTAATTTTCATCGTTCAGCCTCATCGTGACTACTGAGAGCAGATAAATATATGCTAACTTGGAGTAACGAAGAATCACTCTTTCATCGGTTCACTGACTCAGCAACTTTGAATCACACGCGACTATCTTGATAGACTCCACAGTTTCCTGGCCTTCTTCACTCTTGATCTGGGCATTTTGTAGTATGAATGTCCAAACATTGTCACAGAATCGGTAGGTGTGAAGATGACCCTGTACAAGAGACCGATGTTTGTCATTAGACGGATAAACTGGAATGATTAAATCATACTCAACCTCAAGGTTTAACTGCACCAATGAACACGGAGATAGAGACCAATTCGTCGATACAAATCCATACTGGAAAACTGGAGAGTAGGACAGACATACCGAGCAACCCTGTCTTTACCAGATTGACATCACGGCCAAAAGAATTTTGGATCATCTCTCATGGGACAAGCTTTTTAGCATGTCCGCAGGGACAGCTCTAGATTATTATCTAAATTCACTAATTTTTTTTTCCATATATAATTCTCATGCCAACAGAAAGGAAAAGTAAATCGCCCCTCTTCCTTTTGGGATGGACTTCAACCTCCATGCTCTTCAGCAAGAGATTTTGAATCTTGCGGTTCAACCATTTTAACAACAAGTGCCGCCAACCACAGCCAGGATTCAAAATAGAATAGGAAAATATGTAATGGCTCTCCAATCTCAGGTTCTCTATATCAAAATATCACACTGATGGAACAGAACAAATGAGAGATGGGAAACTGGCCAAATAATACTATAGAGCAATTTCATTACAATAATTAATTTAGGACTAAACTATATTCATCAACGTAGCTTCTTGTAGGCCAGAACAACTAAATCATAGGTTGACCGGACAGCAAAAGCCGTACACACAATAAAGACACTAGCATGCATGCCATAAATCAACTACGTCCATAGCCCAACTTCAATCACAAATATTGTCAAAATCACAAGGCATAGGTATTGGAAAGAATCAATAAATTTTTTGCCTATAACGGAATCTTGTCTACCTTGATGGAAACCTTGCTCTTCACATCATTTTCCAGAGCCTCAGTCATTGACTGCAATCATGGGGGGCAAAGACATGAGAGAGAAAGAGAGAGAGAGAGAGAGTGATCTATGCAGGATGTAAAAAAAAGATGTGCGTGATAGAGTTACTGAGTTAGTTTGTTATCTGTTGGATTAATCACATATTAGCATAATGACTTCCGAATTTCTTATTGATTTTACATTTTTTACTCGGTGACCGAACTTAATTTCTTCTCCTTGTGTGAATGAGTATAAATATTGGCTAGATCTTCTATGACTAACTTTTTCCCATCAATACACTCAAGAGGATATTTCCTCAACTTAAGCTCAAGTTCCTTTCATGGAGATCTATTTCTTCACAGTTCACTCTATGTTGTCAGAGCTGAAATGCTTTCCACACGCAAATTTTAAACTTTTTTTTACCACATTTTTCCCTTTTCACCGACCAATTAATCATTACAATGGATAAACCAGACAATAGAAAGGGGGCGGCACTATACTAACACACAAATTAATTAGACGGCCAACTAACTCGAACACAGATGATAAATGTAACGTTTAGGCAAGCATGGAAATTGGATCAAAACGCCATTGGCCTTAAAAACCATTTCTTGAATATTAATGTACCTAGTTCTAGGGGTAACAATTACTAACACGACAAGATAACCCGACACGAATCCGACCCGAAACACGATAATAATCAAACACACACAAATTGTAGCACTACACTTAGAGCTAAAAGTCTTGTATACGATACAATAACCCGACACGAAAACAACACGAACACAATAAGGTCCGACACAAATCAGACACGAATGATACTAATTGCCACCCCTACCTAGTTCCAGTAAACCACCAGTTTTCATCTGATACCATTTGTATTATTCTCTAGTCATGATAGGATGAGTTTACATAGGAAAATGTTTTCTTTTAGTTTCTGAACAATCATGAAGATCAAGCTCATGATAAAAGAGTTCAAACAAATTTTTGCTTCTCAGCGCTTTTATGTAATACCCTATTTCTTTTATATAAAGAATTACAATTCCATGTTTTCCCAAAATTAGAACTAAGTTTGTCGGTAATGCACATACAACCGAATTCTGTCATTAAGTCCATTCCCATCTTCACTTTATCAACATCTTTATTTAATCTAAATCGTGCTCCAAACCATAATTTACGTCAGTCCTTCAAATACATTGACAAATTTCAAAACTTAAATTACAGAAGCAACTTTTTTTTTTTTTTTTTTTTCCAAATCAAGCTGAAGCATCGCCGAACCCACGCATAATGCAGTGCAGGTGAGTCATAAGCAAAAATTCAAACACCAATCACGAGGAAAATATAACCTTGTCGAATTGAATAAGAACTTGAATGGCGAGTTCTGGGCTAAGTACTCCACTAGAAACCATCTGATCCAGAGTTTCCGTCAAGCACATCCCGATCGTCGATCTCCTGTACAGCTCGAAAGTCGCCATTCTACACAAGATGCGGAATCAAAGTTAACTAGCAAAACCACAACCACAAAATGATCCAAATTAATTCGAGAAAAACTTAGCATACAGAAAATCGATTCACGAAGCACTTTTCTGATTAATGATGATGGTTCGACAATCTGGAAGAATTCTGTGAGTGCGAGAGTAGAGAGAGAAAGAGAGGGAGGAGAATTGGGGCTTTTTATACCCTACATTTTGTAGTTGAAGGATTATATAGCCGAGTTCCGAAACGGCAGGTAGAAAGACGATACTGCCCTTGGAGAAATCGTACGGCCCATAACAAATAATTTAGCGGATTTTTGTTTTCGGGCAGTCCATCAGAATTTGAGCCACGTCTATCAGATTGGGGAATTCGATTCGGTCCAATTAAAAACTTTTCATTCTAAATTCCATTTTTCAATTTGTGGTCAATCCGTTGGGCCGGTAATTTATAAATGAGGAAATAATTTTAAGTAGTCAAATTTTATAAGTACATACACAAAATAGTCATCTTTACGAAAAATTACACAAAATAGTCAATTTGTACTTTGTCTGTCATATATATCTTAGTCAACCAATCAATTTTTTCGATTTATGTGTAAACTCTAACAGAATGATTTTTTTATTATTAAATATTTAGAGTTTCATTTAAAAAGTAATAATAAACCAATAAAATATTAAGGAAAATTTACCCAGCTTGATTTCAGCATTTTCATCTTGATTTCGATGTTCTGGCCGGAATTCACTATATTTATTTAAAAAGTATCTTTATTTTATTAAAATTCATTTATTATTCACCATTTTATTAAGTAATAATACAAAAATAAAATATTAAGGAAAATATATTCAGCTTGAGTTCGATATTCTGGCCGGAATTCACTATATTTATTTAAAAAAGTATGCTTATTTTATTATAGTTCATTTATTATTCATCATGTTATTAAGTAATAATACAAAAATAAAATATTAAGGAAAATATATTCAGTTTGAGTTCAATATTTTCAGCTTGAGCTTGATATTCTAGCCGGAATTCATCATATTTATTTTGAAAAGTATGCTTATTTTATTATTATTCATTTATTATTCACCATGTTATTATTTTATTAAAGAAATGATAGTTTTAATTAATGAAATTATTTAAATTAACAAAATTATAGTTTACAACTGAAAGTTTTGCCTTAGAATTCATTATCAAAGTAGATTGCACCCTTCACTTAAAGCTAAGAGATTGATCCTAAGATCACTTTTAATTTTGGCTAGAGTTCGAATATAATAGTAGATGGAGGTTGCATTAAAATTGATATTTAACTCAGAACGAATTGGTCTTGAATTCGCGAAAATGAGCTAGATCCATATCAATTAGCCGAAATCTTGCCCGTTAAATCTTGCCAATTTAGAGTTTTTTACTATCATTCTCAATTAATTTTTTTTAAAATAAAAAAACGAAATATATCTCACATGTCCGAGATCCATCTCAATTGCCCGAAATCTTGCCTGTTTAATCTTGCCAATTTAGAGTTATTTATCATTTAATTTTTGGATTTTTTAAAATTAAAAAATCCTAATATATCTCACATTTTCAGAACTCTTGCCCAATTGCCCGAGATCCATCTCAATTGGACGAACTCTTTCCCAATTGAAATGTATAGTTCATTTTATTTAATTTTAATTTATTATTTAAAATTTTTTTAATCGAGATGTGTCTCAATTGGCTTGAACCTTATTTTATTTTTTATTTACTTTGTTTAATTTACTTTGTTTACTCATTATTATAAGAATTAATTTTTAATAATTACAAGCACTATCATTTTATTAATTACAATATTGTTAAAATTATTTTTTACTCAATTGGTTCGATTCTTGTATAATTCTTTATAAGAAAAAAAATCATAATTAAAAGAAATAATTTAATATTTTGATACAATATTCGAAACACAATCACACTTTGATACAATATTTGAGAGCACTAAATTATAAGCACTATCACATGACTAAAAGCAAATATTAATCTAATTGGTGATGATCAATTTAACTAATATTTACTCTACATAATTTTTCCCAGAGGGGAGGAGAAACAGTGAAGGAGATAGTGGTGAAGCTCGGTCTCCATCATCTCTTTGGCCATTTAAATACATTAATTAGTGAGCACTAAAATTGCTTGTCGGTGGCCATCGATTTTGTTTCTCTGTGGCCATCATTTTTGCTTCTGAAATAGAAACGATTTAGCTGCTCACTAATCTTAATCTTTCATCTCTTTTCCCGTAACGGAGAAGCTAAGGCAGAGGTAATGGATCTACCAGTTGTAGAAGATACCACTCCTCCATCGCTATCCCCATTTGTAGTTCTGGGAAAAGGAGAAAGACGTTGAACGGACCGGGTCAAGGACACCTACTCCATGTGACGTAGGAAACATCATCTTCCGGCCTGTTTGACGTAGAAAAAATCCTCTTCCATTTGATTAAGTGCACGATCTCTTTGCGCACAATTATTTCGTATGAGTGGAATAAAGAGAAATAACATATGCATTTGGAGTGGAATATAGTTGGAGTGGAATAAAGAGAAAGAACATATGCATTTCGTATGATATAACTTTGAATATAATTTGAGTGGAAAAGAAATAAAGGCCACTTGTAGTGAGATATGAATTTGAAGAATAAAACTCCTCCCTTAAATATAAAAAAAATGAGTGAAATGTGAATTAATTTCACAAGTTCGTCCAAATAAATTTCTGTAGTGTATAGTAAAAATTCTTGTCGTACATGAATTATTGGAGGCTCTTTGTTCAATAAAAATAGAGTTATTATGAGCACACAAGTTCACGCAAAAATAGTTCAATAATTCACTAAAAATGTGCATCTTTGCAGGCATTTATTGAGTCACAGACATTCATGTGTAAAAGTAATAGTGATGTGATATGTCGAAAAAAATTGAGGATGGTGTAGTGTTGTATGACCGAATTCATCCCCAATTTTAACAAAAAAAAAATGAAATCCATCTCAATTGGCCGAGATCTAGACCAATTTCATGAAATATATCCCAATTTGGATTAGTATTAGCCCAATAAATTGAAGTATATCCCAATTTGGATGAGTACTAGCCCAATAAATCAAAATATATCCCAATTTGGACAATTACTAATTGAACTATAGTGTAGTAATCAACTATAATTGTCTACAGTTATGTATAATTACCTAAATTATAGTTCTAATTGAATTATATTGTAGTAATCAACTATAATTGTCTACAATTATGTATAATTACATAAATTATATTTTTAATTAAACTATGATGTAGTAATCAACTATAATTCTCTACAATTATGTATAATTACATAAATTATAGTTCTAATTGAACTATTGTAGTGATCAACTATAAGTGTCAATAATTATGTATAATTACATAAATTATATTTCTAATTGAACAATAATGTGGTAATCAACTATAATTGTCTACAATTATGTTTAATTACATAAATTATAGTTCTAATTAAACTATAATGTAGTAATTTATCATTTAATTTAATGTTTAAAATTAAAAAAATTGAAATAAATCTCAATTAGACGAAATCTATCTCAATTTACCTAAATCTTGCCCAATTTAAAGTTATTTATCATTATATTTTTATTGTTTTTAAAATAAAAAATCAAAATATATCTCACATGTCCGAAATCCATCTCAATTTCTAAGATCTTGCCCTCTAAATCTTACCCAATTTAGAGGTATTTATCATTTTTTTTATTATTTTAAATAAAAAAACAAAATATATCTCAAATGTCCGAAATCCATCTCAATTTGCCGAAATCCATTTCAATTTGCCCTCAAAATCTTGCTCAATTTAGAATTATTTATCATTTCATTTTAATTATTTTTTAAATAAAAAATCGAAATATATCTCAAATGTCCAAAATCCATATCAATTTGCTGAAATTCATCTCAATTTGCCTTCGAAATCTTGCCCAATTTAGACTTATTTATCATTTCTTTTTTAATTATTTTTTAAATAAAAAATCAAAATATATTTCAAATGTCCGAAATCCATCTCAATTTGCCGAAATCCATCTCAATTTGCCCTCAAAATCTTGCCCAATTTAGACTTATTTATCATTTCATTTTTAATTATTTTTTAAATAAAAAATCAAAATATATCTCAAATGTCCGAAATCCATCTCAATTTGCCCTCAAAATCTTGCCCAATTTAGACTTATTTATCATTTCATTTTTTATTATTTTTTAATAAAAAAATCGAAATATATCTCACATTACCGAGATCCATCTCAATTGCCGAAATCCATCTCAATTTGCCGAAATCTTGCCAAATTTAGACTTATTTATCTTTTAATTTTTTGTTATTTTTTAAATAAAAAATTGAAATATATCTCACATGTACGAAATCCATCTCATTTGCCAAAATCTTGCCCTCTAAATCTTGCCCAATTTAAACTCATTTATATATATTTGTTATTTCAATAGATTTGATTGCTTGATTTAGACATTTTAAAATAAAAGGACTGTACTTTGGCTATTTTTTGAAGTTTTTCATAAAGGTGGCTATTTTGTGAATGTAATTTTAAAATTTGGCTATTCTAGATTTCCCCTCTTTATAAATTACTCCCTCCGTTATTCAGATTAGTCTCATTTTTCATTTTTATCTGTTTTATTAGATTTATCTTATTTTTTAATATGAAAATTATTCTTCACACATCAATAAAATATTAATTCGATTATATTCACAAATATTAGTTATCGTGTCCGATCAGAGTGAATACTTTTTATGTGTAAATATTTACAAAATTTCTTAAATTATTAAATCTCTTAATTTTCTGAATAATGAATAATATACAACATATATTATCTTAAATAAAAATTAAAATATGTAACAATATTTACATATTCATCAATTCAAATTAATAGAATATGTTATTTAGTACTATCTATGTCCTATGAAATTAATCCAATTTTTCATTTTTGTATGTCTCATATAATAGTCACATTACAAAAAATGGAAAAGTAATCATTCACACTGTAGACACCAAAAAAAAAAAAAAAACACGACCAATTAAATTGCACCACGTGGATTTAAGAAATTAAATATCAACTTATTTATATTTTAGGGATTTATTTAAATAAAATTCCTATATGAAATAAATGGAAACATAATATTTAATATGTGGATGTTCTCGTCAAATAAGAAGTCGACAGAGGTCAAGCTCACCAAGTGTGTGAAGCACATGTTTACAACTCGACGGACCAATGAGATCGCGCCACCTAAGCCCTAAATCTCTAACTTTTGCCTATAAATACAAGGCATGAATGAAGTGAAAAAATACAACTTGGAGGGGTATAACTTGAAGAGCTCAAGGTTCGAAGAGGGATTTCTCTCAAAGTTCAAGGCGTGTCTTCGAAGATTCAAGGCGTTCTTCATCCATTCGAAGGCGTTCTTCATCAAAATCTACATCAAATCTAGCGTTTGATTCGGAATCAAGGCCTTTGGTCCCCGAATAACGTTATCAAACCGTCAAATCCTTGGAAACGAAGATCGAAGATCAAGCCAAAGAAAATTGAAGATCAACATCTCCAAGAACTCCATCAAGTACGACGTTTGATTTGGAAATAAGGTGAAAATCCTCCAAATTAACGTTATAAACCTGAAGATCAAGAACTTTGAAGATGGAAGAGGCCAAATTCTCTTAGAAGACTTCGAAGATCGCTCGAACATCAAATTCGAAGAGGAGAATCAGAGGAGAAATAGCGATAGAACCTACAATTGTTGTTTGATCCAAATCATTTCAAATTGTAACCAACTTTTGTGTTTATTCATTTAAATACGAAAATTTGTGATTACACACACTAATAAATTATTAATTTTCCTTATCTCTATATCCTTGGTTATTGTGTCAAAATCAAATGGGACTAATTATGTGGGACGGAGTGAGTATTTCATAAATATTTAAACATATTGTTGGTCCCGAGATCAAAATTGGTGCACAACGAAAACATTTTAGAAACGTGCACTATATAAACTGGTAGTTTCTAACCAGTTTGTGTTTTTGAAACTTAGTTTTTAGCGAGTCTAAAAGATTAGTCTGGTTCAAATATACTTCAACACTTATAATGCTTTGAGTTTTAAAACCCAATCAAATAAGTATGTAAAGCAATAAAGTGCAAAATAATTTATAAAGGTTCGGATACAAAAATCTCACGTCCTCTCTTCAGAATGATAGTCTGGAAATCACTAAGTTTTGGTTTACAAGAGGGTCTTGCAGTCTATCTTTAACTGGTAGATGTCTATGTCCACCAATTCACTAGCTCACTTGTCTAGGCCTTTGCTTTTCTCCACTTCTTCAGAATTGGAGTGATGGCACACCACACAACCTCCTTCTGGTCCTTGTGAACTTTTAGAGTTTCTCCCTGAACTGTCAAACTTGCTGGCTAAAAGCTCGTGATAGTCTCTGCTGGAGATATTCAGTGCTTGTTGTGTTCTTACTTGGAAAATAAGAGCACTAAGATGAACTCAAGCTTGAGAGCAACGAGTCTCGTGTGCAAAGATGTTACACGGTAAGCTAAAACAGAGTATTGAACTTAAAAAACTTTGAGCAATTCAGATGATTTTTACTAGTCTTCTCTTCTGGGGCACTTCATCTATTTATAGGCGATGTTTGAGAGATTTGAAATAGGAGCCGTTGTGAGACATTTTGGATGTGTCCAATCCGGCGCCTCTCTTTTCTGCAACATGCAAGATGTTTTTCCTGAAGTTCTGCACCTATTCGTCCTTTACTGACACTGGATGTAACTTTGCAGCTTTAAGGAATCTTCATTTTTAAAGTTTGGCTAGTTAAGGATTCATCCGAACTTTACTCTTTGTCTCTGCACGCAAGTTAGGCTTGTAAATTAGTGTCGTCCTTCTTGGTGACTTTGGCCATTTTTCCGAATGTAAGTTTCCCAAACTAGTCGCCAGTTTTTCAAAACTCGTGGCCAATTTCTTCTAATTCCTTGTGTAGTCCAAACTGGTAGGTCTATTCCTAAGGTCAGTTTATCTTGACCAGCTATATTAATACGATTTACAAATTTGATCAAACTAAAACCAATTTAGATACACTCTAAGTTGGTACTGATTTAACACACCAAATAATAACAAGGATGGAGGAAATATATGATTATTTCCTAACACATATTTCAACTTCATAATTAATTACTCCCTCGGTCCCGGGACAGTCGCAACGTTTTCCTTTTTGGTCCGTCCCGGGATACTTGCAATGTTTCCATTTTGGGTAAGTTTTAACTAATTAATCACTTACTAATCCTACTTAATTAAAATCTTTAAATTCTATTTTTTTTTTAAATTAAAAAAATAATTTTCGAAAATCAAAATAAAACTAAATTTCCCTACCCCCACCCCAACCCACCCACTACCTACTCCCACCCCAACCCACCCACTCCTCATTTTCCTTTAAACCCTAATTGTGCGCCGCCCCCTTCTTCTTCTTCGTCTATTTCGCCGATGGCTTCCTCCGACGGCTGGTTCAATGCACGTCGGAGACGAAGCACTGTGCGGCCTAAATGCCATCTCCCATCACCCCATATCTCGTATTTCTCGTATTTGGCCTCCAAAAACCCTAAATCGGAGCCAACTACGACGTGCACTCTGGTTCCTGACAGTATGGGTTGGATAAACCCTCGAGCGTCCCTAAACGACGGTGATTCGCCTCCGTTGATAAATGGCAGGGGGATTTCATCACCCCCTGCTGTGTGTCCACCGTTCTTTGATGTTTGCCACCCTTCGTTGCGATGACCGAGTCCAGGAGCAATGGGCTAGAAGGAGGCAACGTCGATACACCTGTGGCAGCTATGGCTGTGCCCGACGATGTTGTGGTCGTGCCCGATGGCGATAATTTTGATCTTCGATACGACGCTCGTATCTTTGATCTCGATTCTTCTTTTATTTTAAACAAATTAATAACAAATTGCATGTTCATATTTAGGGTTAATGTTGGTCGATTACATATTTGTGATTTTGTATGATGTCAATCCACATATCATGATTAAAAAAATAGACTAATCTAAGTGACACACATCATATGTCCAATGCCCTTCTGATTTCTGTCATCTCCATGTTATGCTGATCTGAGATATATGTGATGCTTCCAATATGAGTTCTTTTGGGACTTCCAATGTGTGTGGTAATTTGTTGGATCTTCGTAGTGCTCCTTTGCTCATGTGTGGTATCTTTAATGCATTTGAACCTCTCACCTTCATGATCTCTATTAGGCATGATTGTAATGTGATGAACACATCATTTAATGTTGTGGCTGACAACTTTGCGTATGATTCTTCTACTGCATGAACTAGTTCGTCCACTGTTTTGCTTGCACTCTCATATTGAAGTGATTGAATTGCTCTGAACTACCCCGAATCGTTTACATTGCAATTTGGTGAATTTGGGGGCTGTTGTTTGAGCTTGATGTTGAACCCTTGTCCACATGCAGCATCTCTAAATTGTTGATCATCATCTTGAATATGTGGCCTTGCATTGTCTTGCTGGATATATATCTCTTTGCTTGCTCCTTCTGGCCACTTGCTCTTGATTGCTGGAATTATCTATCATTACATAAGATATGAAATTGCCGAGATCTTGAAACAATTGTGCCTGTGTGCAGTTGGTTTATGCTAATTGTGCTTGTGTGCAATGTATGATGTGTGATTGCTTTAGATTGTCCCTGAACATCTTCAATGATGTGTTATGCTGAGAAAAACAAATAAATTGTGCCTGTGTACAGTTGCTTTATGCTAATTGTGCTTGTCTGCAATTGTCCCTGAATCTGAATGCTCTAAATTGTACTTGCACCTCTTCAATGATGTGTTGTGCTCAGAAGAACAAATAAATTGTGTCTGTGTGCAGTTGCTTTATGCTAATTGTGCCTATGTGCAATTGTCCCTGAACCGGAATCCTCTAAATTGTCCCTGCACCTCTTCAATTGTGTGTTATGCTGAGAAGAACCTAAAAAATTGTCTTGATCTATGATGAACCTCGAGCTTGATGTGTTGCTGAGATCTATGAACTAATTGTGCCTGTGTGCAGTTGAGGTTTATTCTAATTGTGCCTGTGTGCAATGTATGATGTCTGTTTGCTCTAAGATTGTGACAGAATGATAGCGCGTTTCGCAACGCGCTAAAGCTGCAAGTGTACAGACCACTGCAGAGGGCAAGTAATAATTTATCGAACTCAAAGACTGCAGGCTCGAAGTATAACCAAGCACTAAAACGTAGATACCGTACTACTATCTAGGCGAATCAGAAAAGAGATTTGATTTTTATGTAAAATAGCAATGATTTTAAGCAATAATAAAATAAAGACCAATTAATGATTTTAGAAAGCTTGTGAGAAAACAGGATTTCAGGGCATTCACTTTGAATATTAATCAAACAACTTTTCATGCAATTCAATCCCAATTTAATTCCCAAAGATGTGAGCAATCGCAAATATGTTATCAGGTGATCCTCTCGGACTCTAAACCATAACATGGAGATAAAAGATCAGAAGATTCCTCTCGGACATACGAAAGACTTTTACTCTTGATAAAAACCTTAGATTTCAAAACCCTTTAAAAGTTCAATTTCCTCTCGGACAATTGTTCTAATAAATCTAATTTATTTGCATCTTAATTGATAACCTAGACCTCTCGGTTCAAAAACTACCAATTCAAATCGCAATATATGGCCAGTATCTCGCAATTAATGAAAATCCCGAATAAAATTAGAACATCAATGGAACAGGAACATTGAATCACATAAATTGTTGAATGAATAAATACAAAGTTTCAAACCCTAGAATCCATGAATAGATTTAGCCAATCATGCTAAATTCTAGAAAAACAAAGAGATGAAGAGTCACAAGAACAGAAAACATGGAAATTAAAAACCCGTGGTCTTCAATCTTCGATTCCTGCAGTGCTCTTCAAGTTCCCCAGCCTTTGCTCTCAATTCTATGCTTCTCGTTTCAGAAAAATGGAAAAAGGAACTTATTCACGTTCAGGGACCTCCTATTTATAGATGGGGATTTTTAAATCTCCAAAAGATATGATTTTTGGGTTTGAGATTCGTCAGATTACGTCAAAACTTGCACAGCCAGCGAGTAGGGATGCACGCTCGGCGATCGTAGGACATGCAGGAAGGTCGCCGATCACGTAACGAAAGAAATAGAGAAAAATGCAGAACCGGCGACCCGGTTGCACAACCGGCGGTAACCCCGGTTATTCCACCTAGTCGCCGAATTTTTGGCTCGGTCGCCGTCTATACTGCTTGGCCGCCGGTTATGCTGCGAAGGCATTTTCACAACCGGCGGTCGCCGGTTCTTCCCCTGGGCCGCCGTATTCGTCTCGAACACGGTTTTTGGCGAGTTCTTTGGCATTTTCTGACTCTTTCTTCTTCCCGGTGCAAGCTAGCATCGATTAGCCCCTGGGTATTTGGTCAATTTTTGTAAACAGCTCAATTGTGCGTGAAATCTGCATAAACAACACAAACCAGACCAAACGTAATAATTTAAAAGAATATAGATGATATATGAAAACACCACGTAGTAGTCCAATCTAGGGTCAAAAGTGAGCAAATCCACATCAGTAAAATGCACAAAATGAGTGTTTATCAACCCCCCAAACTTAAACTATTGTTCGTCCTCGGACAATGAGAAAAACAATTAAAAGAAAAGAGATAAACACGAGGGGTGCATTAGTTGATCATCAACTGTTTCAGACACAAAATGGGGTTGTGATTCCCACACAAATCACTGCGTCATTTATCAGTTTAGTGCAACAACGATTTCAATCCTGGCCTCTAAAAGTTCGCTTCTCACAGGATAGTGTATCACTCGTATCTCGCTCAAACTGTAAGAAAGATCAGATTAAACTCTTAAATTGCCAACTGCACACTCTTTCTACCATAAGCTTGCTCATCGTCTAAACTCTCCACTGACTATGGGAGTGCTAGGAAAAAGATCAAAAAGGTCTTTATTTTAGGTTCTAATGTAGGCACATTGGTGAAAGGTATGGAAAATTTGGCTAAAAGTGACTAAATAGATTCATCCTTATAACTCCATTCACTCCAACTCTTCTTCATCATATACCATATACAGGAAATCACAGACTCTAACAATACTTATAACAGGAACTGAACTGACGCATCCCATCAATAGTAATTCAATAAGATTCCAACTCAAAAACCATTACAATACTCTTGTGCATAAACATGTATCAGATAACTATGCACATTCTAAGAAATAAACACAAGTACTTTTCACATCCGGTGCATTATTCGACTCTTTTTTTTTTTTTTAATTGTCCTCACAAAGTTTCCTTTTGGACAAACTCATACTGACTGAATACAAAGACACAGATTCCCTTATCGTGCACTATACTCGTACCCAAAACATTCGTCCCTCAACATGTTTGGACTATTTACATATACAGACTCTATCTTCACCACCTAATATTGTTAAATACCCTTACAAGTCCATCCACACCTCCTATCATCCGGGTTAAGAAAGAAAAGGTTTTCAGGCTCAACTGGGCTAACAAAGGAGTATGCATCGGGCTGGTGTTTGGGTTCATTGTGGCTTATGAAATGATGGCCTAAGATCATTTCTAAATCCTTGACACTCTCCTACGCAATTTTGAGCAAGAAACCAGAGCAAGTTCTAGAGATTAAGTGCACAGTGACATACTCTCAGTGAAACAAAGTTAGGCTCAATTCTCACATGGCAATAAGCGTATTCAAGAGGCCAAAATCAATTTCATCAATTCACACCTCACCAATTCATTTACAACAATCAATATAAGTTTCACGAGAAAGAAAGTGATGTCATCATAAACTTGATCAATAACGCAAAAATAACCACCCTATTGATTCCTTCCTATCTAATATCCAAGTTCCTATTACAGACCCAACAAATTTAAATAGAAAAGAACCTAATCAGCTCTACTAAAGCAAACATTTAGCACGAATAACAGTAAAGAAAGCAATTAAAGTGGTTCACAATGCAGAATATCAAATAAGTACATCAGTAAGAAAGAAAGAAGCACACATCGACCGATCCCATCCCCCTCCCCCAAACTTATTCTACACGAAGAAAAGAATAAGTTGGGGGAAAAAGATCACGGAGATGTGTGGTGAAAAACCTCGTGAACCCTCACTGCGGCGGAGGCCAATACTGTGGAAATCTCGCCATAAACTGGCGCATCTGCTCCTCATGGGTCTGCTGCTGCTCCTATCGTGCCCGCTCCAGAGCAAAATGCCGGTCCGTCGCCGTCCAGTGCTCCCGCTGCTCCGCCTCAAAGGATCTCCGCTCAGTAGCCTGAGTCCGCTGCACCGCGGCTATGGCCTGGAGCTGAGCATTCCAGTCGCTCCACTGATCCTCCATGCGGCTGAGCCTCTGCTCGAACGCCACACGCTGTGTGCGATGCTCGTAGTATATGGGCTGCTCCTCGTGCTGTTGCTGGCGGGATGAACTCCCCCTCTCCTGGCGGCGAGGCTGCTCCTCGCGACTCTCCTCGTGGGTCTCCTCATGACCACTGCCCCCAGCATCCTCATAGTGGGGCTCCTCAAACTCGGGGTTTGGGGTCTGGCGGCGGGCTTTGTCAGCGGCCTGGACAGCCTCCACATGAGCTAGAGTATCTAGCTTCCAATTCTGTCTGTACTGCTGAATCCCTACGTTAGTGAGCTCGGGGTTCGGCAGAGGGAAAAATGGAGGGGTGCGCTGAATGAAGAGGTAGGGCGGGTGCACCGAATGAATGAACCGGAGGTGCACCAGCTTCTCCAAGGTGAGCTTGGTCGGTGGCTCGGCTGACAAAACAGAAAAGTCAATCCCCAGCGCGATCAGTGGTACAGTCCACAAGCCTCCAATACAAATATGTTCTTTCTGGGCTCCGGCGACTCTGTTGGACTGCATCAAAAAGAGCTGGGCAAAATTGATATTCTTCTGGTGGAGCATGCAATAGATCACCATCAGCTCTGCGTCTCGGAGAGAGCTGTTCTCTTTCCCGGCGAAAAGAGTGTGAGCCAGGATCGCCCGAACCATCCGGATAATAGGATTTCGGATCATGGGGGCCTTGCAATCCCCCGATGACCAGTCTGGGCTCCCTTCAGCACAGATGTGGGGCCAAAAAATCTTGCTGCTGAAACCCCTCGGTTTGTTGTAATCTCCAAGGTTGGCGACCCCAAACGCCCGGTTGATCTCCTTGGTGGTTAGTGTCCTGTCCACATTGTTGGCGCGGAAGGTGACCCCAGTAGGCTCCGTGCGCCCTTTTGTAGTGACCTCAAGGGTGGACAACACCTCCAGTGTGAACCTCTTGTAAGTCGGAAATGCGAGGTCCAGCAAGGGCAACCAGCCGATGTTGGCGAAGTGCTGCTTTACATTGTCGTATAGCCCCATTTTCTGCATTGCCTCAGTATCGGCAAAGATGGTGCTCTCCACTCCTCGTTCGGCCAGAGTTTTGAACCTGGCCAGGGCAGCGACATCCCGGATCCCCGTGATCCCGTATGCCTCAGGGTGAGTGGCAGGAAGGCGACGTCGAGGTGCCATATAGCCTACAAAAGAATATTTGCATCAACCACCAAGATAAGTAAATTAAATAAACAGTAAAACTAAATTCAATTAACAAATCTATTCATGGATAATTCAACTAACAAAACTATTCTAGAAGAGAAATAATGAAACTACAGATCCTAAGTTCACTAATGGGTTAAAAGATACCATGCATCATCTCAATTCTCACAATCAAAACCAAATCCAAACAATTGCCAACCACTAACCCATTTGACATCATGCTCGCAAAAAAATATAATCCCAATCCCCCAAACTTAAACTATGATGCAAATAAATCAAAACCAACATCACTTAAACTTGTATTAGCCTCCATAGGACAATTTAACTAAGCAATGCCATCATCCCAAGAGATTAAATGAACAAATCAAGCATACTCTCATAATAATCATGAACCGAAGTTAACGAGACAAATTAAAATGCAATGCAGGTAGAAAAATATGAATCAAACTATCAAATCAATATAAAACCGAATTTAAACGTGATAAAAGATGAAGAATTACCTGAATTTCGTTGCAAATTTGAAGAGAAAATGCAAAACCTAGAAATTTGGGGGTAGACGGATTTTTGAGCGAATCAGAGCAAATCTCTCGGATAGAACTCTTTGTAATGTCGTGGGTGTGTAATGTGCAAGAGGAATTTGATTGAAAGTTGAAAACAAAAGAGAACTTTAGAGAGAAGATTTGTGGGTGAAGGGTTTGTGTGAAAGGGTTGATGAAGAAGTGAGAGAACCGTCGCGTGTCGTGTTTAAATTGACACAGTCGGCGACCCACTTACGCAATTGGCAATCGCCGGTTTTGCAAAAGTGTCGCCGTTTGTGCCCCGTAAGGAAATTACATACCTGGCGACATGGTGGCGTATTCGGCGAGCTGGGGAAATTTCGGCGAGCGGGTGGATATTTCGGCGAGCTGGTGGAAATTTTGGCGAGCTGGTGTAATAACCGGCAGTCGCCGGTTCTGTGCCGTGGCAAAGAAATTTTTGACGATGAAACCCGGCGACCACTGTTCACGTCCGGCAATCGCCGGTTGTGAATTTTCGGTCGCCGATTTTGTGCCGAAACTCAGCAATTTTTCTTGTTTCCTGCACCCAATGAACTAAATACCCAAAAGTGAACGCAACTATGGTAAACATGACGAAACCAACTCAAAATAATGACCAAATGAACATAATAAAACACTCTACAACCTCAAAATAACCAGAAACAAGTTGGGTTGCCTCCCAACAAGCGCTTTATTTAATGTTTGTAGCTAGACGACTCAGCAATAGACTATGGATCAGACAAGTAAAGCTCAACTACAGCGGAAATAGTCTCAGATTGAATATACAGCTTCACCCTATGACCATTCACCGTGAAGTGTGTGCCATCAGTTCCTACTAAATCTAGTGTGCCATTCGGATTTACTTTCTCAACAGCATATGGACCAGACCATCTAGATTTCAGTTTCCCAGGAAATAAACGCAAGCGCGAGTTAAAGAGCAATACCTGATCCCCCGGACTGAAGTTGCGGTTGCGGATGCGCCTATCGTGAAACTGTTTGGCTCGCTCCTTGTAGAGCTTGGAACTCTCATATGCCTCTGCCCGGAATTCCTCCAACTCTGTCAACTGGATGCATCGTTGCTCAGATGCAGTCTTCAAGTCCCAATTGATTTTCTTCACAGCCCAGAAGGCTTTATGCTCCAGCTCCACTGGCAGATGGCAAGATTTTCCGAATACCAACTGATATGGTGACATACCAATTGGAGTCTTGAAAGCAGTCCTGTATGCCCACAGAGCATCATCCAATCGCACTGCCCAATCCTTCCTGGATACTACAGACTTCTCCAGGATTTGCTTGATTTCCCTGTTAGCTAACTCAGCTTGTCCATTGGCCTGGGGGTGATATGGAGAAGTGATTTTGTGACGCACTCCATATTTTGGTAGCAGACCCCCCAGCCACTTGTTCTTGAAGTGTGACCCTCCATCACTCAGCAGTGCTCGCGGCGCTCCGAAGCGTGTCAAGATGTTCTTCTGAAGGAATTTCAGAACCACCTTGGAATCGCTGGTAATTGTGGGAATGGCTTCAACCCACCGGGTCACATAGTCTACCGCCAACAGGATAAACTGATATCCATGGGACTTAGGGAATGGTCCCATGAAATCAATGCCCCAAACGTCAAAGGGCTCAATCTCCAACATGTATCGCTGTGGCATCTCGTCCTTCTTCGAGATGTTCCCCATCCTCTGGCATCTGTCACAGCTAGCCACAAATTTTTGACAGTCGCGGTAAATAGTAGGCCAATAAAATCCGCTGGTAAGAATTTTCATGGCCGTTCTATTCGCTGCATAGTGGCCTCCATATGAGGACAAATGACAGTCCCCCATTATCTGCTCTCGCTCATTCATCTCGACGCACCGCCTAATCACCATGTCAGCACAACGGCGGTAAAGAAAGGGCTCATCCCAGTAGTAGAACTTGCAGTCATGTAAAAACTTCCTCTTCTGGTGTGAGGACAAATCAGGTGGTAGAACACCTGCAACCAGAAAGTTGACCAGATCCATGTACCAGAGGTCCACCGTCTCAAGAGCCAATAATTGTTCGTCCGGGAACACTTCAGAAATCCGGATTCTTGGGTCATCTCCTTCCACTGGGTTCTCTAGCCTTGATAAGTGGTCTGCTACCACATTTTCGCACCCCTTTCGATCCTTGATCTCCAAATCAAACTCCTGCAGTAGCAGGATCCACCGAATCAGTCTCGGCTTGGCTTCTTTCTTCGCGAACAGATAACGGATCGCAGCATGATCTGTATACACTATTGTCTTTGCCCCAACCAAGTATGCCCGGAATTTGTCGAAGGCAAATACCACCGCCAGAAGCTCTTTCTCCGTAGTGGTGTAGTTCACTTGAGCCTCATCCAGAGTCTTGCTGGCGTAGTGTATGACTCGGAAAATTTTGTTCCTCGTCTGCCCCAAAGCAGCTCCAACTGCTGTGTGATGACCGTAAAAATTACAGCAGCAAATAAATTTATAGACCCGAAGGCTAGTCGAACCCACAGGGATAGTGCAATGAAATCATCTCATGTACTGGACACAGTTTATCAATTCGCTGTTTGAGAAATCCAAATTTGAGAAGAGGTTTGTTTTGAAATTAAAGATGACAAGTGCAGAAAAATAAAGGGTTTTGGAAACAATGAAGAGAAACACAGATCCTAGGGCATATATCCTAATCATCAACATGTAAATATCAATCAACTCAGCAATGGGGAAAACATAGATTTTTGTGGATTAAATTCCTTGGTCAGACAATTAAATCCTAGATTATTAATTAGTGACTATCTCCTCTCGGTCTCAAGAACACCAAATTAATTAATCTCATAATTATCTAATTATTCCTATGTAGGTTTCTTCCTTTTGAGACAGAAAACAAACACAATTAATTCTCTCTTCCTGTTAATAATTTTCATCTCTCGATCCATCAATTATTAACTATAAACCTAGATCTCAATTCACCTCTCGGTCCTTCTTTTAATCTAGATTATTAAATTAAATCAGAGAATTAATCCATGATCGAAGAGTTGATATCAATTAAACATGCATCAGAAAAGAAATCATAACCCTAGAACCTGTTTAGGGTTCTAGCCACAAAACATGACTAGAAATAAAGCAAACATTAAATTAATTGACTTACAAATAAAGAGGAACCTTGAATGTCTTGTAAAAACTCCAAAATCTCAATTATTCTAAGTGCAATAAGGCATAAAAGAAGTCTTAATTTTCGTGCAGTTCAGTTCTTATTTATAGAGGGGAAAAAAGACCTAATTTGGGTATTGGGTAAAAATAGCAAAAACTGCCAAAACAGGCCAAAAACAGCCTTTTCGGACATCTGTGTCGATCGACAGGGAGAATTTCGATCGACACAACCTTCAAGATCAAAATCCGGGCTGAATTTGTGACGTTTCTGAAGTTTTGGCCTCTGTTTTGATCGACAGGAAAAATTTCGATCGACAGGAATCCTGTCGGTCGACAGAAATCCTGTCTCTCGACACAAGTTCTCTGGTCTGCGCAGTCTCACGGTTTTGGCCATAACTTCCTCTTCCGAGCTCCGATTGACCCGATTCCAGTTGTGTTAGAAAGCTAACTCGAAGATCTTCCAAACCATGTGCTCCATTAGCTCAGATTCCATCTGTGGAAGAAGTCGTGACTGTTCCTTTGAACATCATTTGCTTTCGGTACGGATTTCCAATGAATTTGGCCTAAAACCTACAAAAATCACCCATCAAAGGCATAACACCCTCTAAAGTAGACTCATGCACAAAAATAAGTTAAAAAATAACATAAAGCACTTGAAACAATGGAGAAAAATATAGATAAGTGAGTATAAATATGAACTTATCACTGTGTCACTGGCGTCGCACATCAAGACGAATGGCTCGGACCAGTCTGGAGAAATGAGAACCGGGGCGGTCGTCAAGGCCAACTTCAGCTTCTCAAAAGCCTGCAAACAATTTTCATCAAAGACAAATTTTGTATCTTTCATAAGCAAAGAACTGAGAGGTTTAGAGATTTTTGAAAACTCCCTGATAAACCTCCGGTAGAAGCCTGCATGTCCCAAGAAGCTTCGAACTGATTTCTCGTTCGTAGGTGGAGGTAATTTCGAGATTGCCACAATCTTTGCTCGATCCACTTCCAAACCTGCAGCAGAAACCTTATGGCCAAGAACTATTCCTTCCCTAACCATAAAATGGCATTTCTCCCAATTCAATACAAGGTTAGTATCTTGGCATCGCTGCAGAACAGTAGTCAGGTTTTCCAAACAGTTATCAAATGAATGACCAAACACTGAAAAGTCATCCATGAACACTTCCATAATATTTTCTACCAGCCCATTAAAAATAGACATCATACATCTTTGAAAAGTAGCAGGAGCATTACACAATCCAAAAGACATACGCATATAAGCAAAAATTCCATAAGGGCAAGTAAACACAGACTTATGCTGATCCTCAGGAGCTATCGCTATTTGGTTATATCCAGAATAACCATCTAGAAAGCAGTAAAACTCATACCCAGCTAGTCTATCCAACATCTGATCAATAAAAGGGAGAGGAAAGTGATCCTTACGTGTAGCACTGTTAAGTGCTCTATAGTCTATGCACATCCTCCAACCTGTGACAGGCCGGTGAGCGATTTCCTGGCCACTCTCGTCTTTGATGACTGTCGTCCCCCCTTTCTTGGCCACCACTTGGGTAGGGCTTACCCATTCACTGTCTGAGATGGCGTAGATCATCCCAGCATCCAGAAGCTTCATTACTTCCTTCCGCACCACTTCCTGCATAATTGGATTAAGCCTTCGTTGCGGTTGCACCTTAGGCTTGTATCCATCTTCGAGTAAGATCCTGTGCATACAAATAGAAGGGCTAATACCCTTGATGTCAGACAAAGACCACCCAAAAGCAGATTGGTGGTCTCTCAATACCCTCAGTAATCTATCCAATTGACAAGCAGATAAAGTAGCAGAAACAATTACCGGTTATGTGTCATTATCGCCCAAGTAAGCATACCTCAAGTGGTCTGGCAGTGGTTTGAGCTCTAGCACTGGTGGCTCCTTCTTTCTCTCTGGATTCAGCGCCTTTCGCCGCGCTTCCTCTTCTTCCTCCTCGCTCCTCAACTTCAGAAAATTGGCGCTCTCCACCTTGTTCTTCTCACCTGCAGCATCCAATGCTAGAACAGACTCTAGCAACTCATCACACGCATCATACAGGTCATCACAAGGATAAACAGAATTTTGCACCCCATAATCTAAGGAATCAGTAGAAATAAATAACGGGTCACAAGGATACAAAACCTGAACCATGTCGCACTCTTCATAGTAGTCATCAGAGTCGTGTCGCTCCATGGCTTTGTAAATGGAGAAAGTAATTTTCTCGTCATTCACTCTTAAGGTGAGCTCACCCTTCTTCACATCTATGAGGGCGTCAGCAGTGTGGAGGAAAGGTCTTCCAAGGATCAACGGGATATTGCGGTCTTCCTCCATGTCCAAGACCACAAAATCAGCTGGGAAAATAAATTCCCCCACTTTCACTAGCACGTCTTCAATTACCCCTTTCGGGTAGTTCACAGAACGATCCGCCATCTGAAGTTTGATGGTGGTCGGTTTGATGCTGCCGATCCGGAGCTTCTTGAAAATTGACAGAAGCATCAGATTGATGCTAGCCCCTGAGTCACAAAGGACCTGCTCAAAGCTCTGCCCCCCAATCATGCAGGTGATCGAAAAGCACCCAGGATCTGATCTCTTGATCGGCATCTTCTTCTGAATTATGGCGCTGCATTTCTCGAAGAGGTTCACTGTCTCGAATGCGCCAAAGGGCTTGTTCTGGGTAACCATGTCCTTCAGAAATTTCATGTACCCAGGGATCTCCTGTACCACTTCAATCAAAGGAAGATTGATGTGGATCTTCTTCATGTGCTCCAAGAAACGCTTATACCTCTCCTCCTTCTGCTTCTTGGCGAACCTTTGTGGGAAAGGTACAGCAACAGGACCAGCTGATTTGGATCTGTCTTTAGGACAGATCTCTTTACCCTTCTCAGTATGTTCTTCTTCAGGAAGAATAGGGTCAGACTGTACAACTTCAGGTTGCACCGGTATGTTAGCGGGCATAGATGGCCCCTCATAACCTTTACCACTGCGGGTGCTAATGGCATTACACTGGTCCTTGGGATTCACCACAGTGTTGCTCGGAAAGTGTCCCGGAGTATGCTGGTTGCTAATTGCGTTGGCTATCTAGGAAATCTGTGTGTCTATCTGCTTCACGTGCTTTCCCATTTCCCCCATATTATTCTGCAGCTGAGCAATTTCTCCATTTGTCTTCGTAGACTTAGCATTGGAGACTGCGATGAATTGGGTCAGGAGCCCCCTCATGCTTGGCTCCTTTGGCTCATTCGCTGCTCCATGATTTGCGGCAAACCCAGGTGGAGGCTGCAGGGCATTGTTCGGATTCCCATAAGAGAAATTGGGATGATTCCGATTGTTGGGATGGTATACCATGTTCCCCGATGGATACCCTCGATTGTTGTTGAAATTCCTCTGGTTCACATAGTTTGCATCCTCCATTTGCAT
>JAPKLW010000853.1:40639-54477 GCA_026898455.1 Plectranthus barbatus
CCACTCATTACTTTGAAGTTCATACTTTTTCAGCATATCATGTCAAGCATTTAAGAAGTCGTCTTTTCTACCTCGTAATCATATATACACGAACTAAAGTCTGCAAAGAAACTAATAAAGCTTACAAAAACATGATTCAATTGAACATCAGCCTTGTGATTAATGTGCCAAATATATAATCGATGACATGTTTCAGACCACTCCATTGCTAAAGCTTTTGCCATTGCAGCATCTTGATCTGTAAGTATAGTCTTTGATTTTTTTTCCTGACATGGCTATAGCAAAAGTGTCGAACAACCAATTAAATGTTGATGTAGTCTCATCATACAATAATGTTGCACCAAAAATAATTGTTTGCTTATGGTGATTCACTCCAACAAAAAGTGCAAATGGTCTCCCCTCTTTATTTTTCCAATATGTCGCATCAAAACAAACCACACCTCCAAAATAATCATAATCAGACTTCATTTGAGCATCCATCCACAATATATTAGTTATAAGATCATCCTCATCAACTTGAATCGCACAAAAGAAATTTGGATCATTCAATTGACTTCGCTGTAAATACTCTAACGCTCCTCTTGTATCACCAATCTTTAATTCCACAGTTCTCTTTGATCGCAAATAATTTTTGTAATCTTTCAATGTGAATCCAATATTCTTACGGTCACTCATTTGTTTTGTCATGAAGGTAAAACCTGATTTTGGTGCTATACCCGATGTTTCCAAATCATTCACTTGTGAAGCTTGCAATGTAGTTATATGCTTGTGAGATCTTAAGAGAAAACACTTACTTGGACTCACCAGCTCGTGCCATTATGTTTTGCGATAAATTCACTAATTACATACTTCTCATAATGACGTCCATTAATTTTCATCAGTGCATTACAACTTGTTCTTGTTTCCGGGTGATGAGTTTTCACATTGACATCTCCTTTATCTTTTATTATATGCCCTTGTCTTGAACAACAAAATATTCGATCGAGTACCTAATGATTACTATCAACATGGGCTTTGTGTTTCCTCACACTAAAACCTACTCCCTCCGTCCCATAACATTAGTCATGTTTTCCTTTTTCGTTTGTCCCAAATATTAGTCCTCTTTCCTAAAATGAAAAATTAATACACACTCACTAATAAAATATTAATTTCCTCTATCTCTACTCGCATTGGTATCTGTGTCGGAATGAAACAAGACTAATGTTGTGGGACGGAGGGAGTATTATTTTTGTATAATCATTGTAGAACTTGTAGGTTGCATCTTCTGTGTCAAATTTCATACCCTTTTTTGGGATTTTCTCTTCTAAAATATTTGAATGATTCACATTTAAGACCTTTTTTCCACTTGTATCTTCACATTCCTTTTCTTCATCAACATCATTAAAATCTTATCTGCGACATGGATGAATACCCATAGGCATGTTTGTATCCGTTTCCTGTAACAAAAGATAATCCAAAATGAATAAAGTTATACTAAAACTAATGGATTGTATAGTGTGGAATATATAACAAATATAAGATTTTGATTATGTAATGTGTTAACTCGCAAAAATAGTAAAACATACATTTAGTTTTCTTATAAATTACTTATTTAATATGATATTTTTTTTTGCTTTATTTGATTATTTGTGTTATGATTGATTTATATGATTTGATTTTTTGCTTTGATGTTTAGTAGAGGAGTTTCATGGTACATCGTATAAATTCTAGAAATGCAATTCTCAAAAAATACCAAATGCTGAATTTATGAAGGCCCTTTGCAGTCTCAAGAGTTTGGCTAAAATTGAGCAATGCAGTAAAAACAATTTTATAGTAGACATAATTTTTCCTGGCAATAGATGCGAGACTTAAAAGATAGATACTATATTATGTCCACAAACACGTTTATAATCCTAATAAGATTTAATTTCTACCAACAAATCATGAAAAATAAAGATAATTAAAATAGATCTTTGCGATGTATCAATAGTGTTTATGAATTCCAAGCTACAAAAGATGACTTACTTAGGCACAAAAAAATATGAGCAGCTCAAATAGACACAAATGCCTCCAGTGATACTGATTAAGAGTCCAATTATTTGATTATGACAGCAAATTGTTAATAATGTTGGGAAAGATGTAAAGATTCATTTTGTTTAATACCACAGGAAAATTACTAGGTTGTGTTGTTAGGGGACTTTTGCCTACAAATCCATCTTTACTGCATAGTAGAATTTATTCAGCACAGATGCAACAACTAAAAGACTCAATATTGATTAGGGTCAATAATATCAATGGAAACAGAAAAAAAAAATGGAAAAGCAAAAGTGAGAGCTGAAATGTAAATCATATATTCATTTTTAAAATATTGGTTTCTTAGTCTTGGCTACATTATTTGTTATAATTATCACTACCAGAAATTCGCATTTTTGCGACCGAAAAATCGATTGCAAATTGGTTGCAAACTGTTGTTTTGCGACCGATTTCGTCCGTCGCAAAAACCTTGGTCGCAAAAAAAAATTGCGACCGAAAATTGAATCCGTCGCAAATCGGTCGCAAATAAATTTCCTTCAAATTTTTTTTTTAATTTTTTTGAACCGGCCGGTCCAACCATTAAATCTGGTGGCTTGCGTCCAAGAGGGTTCGAACTCGGCATCTCCCGCACGCGTGCCGCGCGCGTTACCACTGAACCAAACAATAATCTCATTTTTTATACGTACTAAAAAATATACATATTTAAAAAAAAAAGGAATTTTGCGACCGATTTGTGACCAAATTTTCGGTCGCAAAATTTAGCAACGAAAAAATCGGTCGCAAAAAATCTGCAATCGAATATCCGATCGTAATTCCGTCGCAAAATTTAAAATTTCTATTCGGTCGCAATTCCGTTGTTAGTCGGTCGCAAAATCACGACCCTTTTTTTTGTCGCAAATCGGTCGCAAATTCACAATTTTTTTGTAGTGTATGGTACATGCCTCAGTTTTTCTGCTAGTTGGATGGGGTAGTTGTTTAGCTGAACAATACTTAGCTTTCCAGACCTCATCTACTTGCTTTGTTGTCAAATCTAAAGAAAATATCAACTTAGATGTCCCGGTGTTATTTTTTCGAAAACAATGATCAAATGTATGGTTAAACAGTTCCTAGTTCCCACACACAGTTCAAATTTGGCCTTATTAGTGATATTCCATGATCGCCTATGCTGCAAACAAGTGAAAGATGAACTATATAGCCAAATGGAGAATTTTGTGAAGATTACTGGCGACAATATGTGCTCGCTTTGCAACAAAAAGATAGGAACCAGCGTGTTTGCAGTTTACCCGAATGGAAAGATGCTTGTCCACTTTGTTTGTTTTAGAGATTCACAGAATAACTCAATGAAGAAGAATCTCTGGAGATGTGAATGAAGTCAATTGTAGTATGTGCTCGCTTCGCAACAAAAAGATAGGAACCAACGTCTTTGCAGTTTACTAGAATGGAGAGACGCTTGTCCACTTTGTTTGTTTCAGAGATTCACGTTATAACTCAATGAAGAAGAAGAATCGAAGGAGATGTGAATGAAATTGATTTCTTTTTAGTGGAAAATTCTGATCGAAATTTTTATTTGCTACGCAAAAGATATCGATAAGATTTCTTTCCATGATTTTTTTATGATTTTATTTCTGAAGGTGTAAGAGATTTTAATGTTTACATTTATTCATATTTTCCTTCTCAGAAATAAGGGGAAGCAGTTAAACCAACGTTTGTGAATATTTTCATTCTGTTAATTAATTGTGACACATGACAATAATCCAATAGTGGTACAGGAGATGGGGCACAATTTGGAACAGGTGATCTCAGGCCACGTAACTGCCTAGCTTTAGCTCATGAACTCAACAAATATTGTCTCACCCTGCAAAAATTTCAAATTGAATTCCCATTTCTATGTGTCTGAGACATAAATTCCAAACCCTGCCGCGAGTAAAAAAACAGGTTGATATATATACATTTCTACATACATTTTGCATGTTTTATTTTATTTTATTTTAACTATCATAATGCTTGAAATCGGTTAAATTTGAATTATTTTATGTTTTGAAGGTCAAATAATGATTCAGATAAAAGTTGGAAATTCTGATGAAGAAAGGTTGGAAATTTTGACATAAGAACGAAAGTTAGGAACAAATATATTCTCTTTAATCTTATATATTGTTAAGTTTATTATTTAGTTGAAGATTTTTATTCAGGTCTTAAAATTATTCGAGTTGTGAATTTGTAATATCCCGGATTTAATTAAACTGAATTATACTTAAATAAATAAAGACTTACTTTTGCAATTATTATTTTAATAATTTTTTAGACGGGAATTGACACAGGAAACGACATGCAAGTTCATTTATTGCATGCAATCATATTTTACATGGAAAACCCGAGCACGGCGAATTATTGTCCCTAGAACAGTCGTGTCGCGATTAAATTACAAACTCGCGCTCGAAACTGTTTCTTGTACTGAGCTATAGGGTATGCTTGAGAATAAAATATGAAAGAATAGGAAATGATCGAAATGATATTTCGAGGCCCAATGAATATCTTGTGAATTTTAGAACTTCTGAGTTCCGGGGATAAAATAATAATTCCAAAAATTATGGAATTTATATTTACGGGTTGAAATCGTTAATTGAAGTATTTCCGTGGATTTCCATGTTTAATTGGGACAATCTAGGTCAAATTAGAAATCCATGAAGAATAATTATCGGTGTGAAATACACGCGTGTTGAACCCGCAAATGTATCACGACAATTCTTCACACGAAGAATTGCCGACAGTAATGATGAACAGAGGTGGTGGAATGGCGGTGATGGGAGGCCAAAAATGCAAGGAATATTGCAATTTCACTAGCAAACCAAGAAAAAACATTTTGAGAAATTCATTCTTTCAACATCGCCGAACCATCTCCATTTGCCACCGTCCGACGACCACTGTATATCGATTGCCATGAAATTAATTTATGTGTGTAGCCCGTGCTGCAAGGAACACACCAAGCTTGAGAACGCTCCATTCTGTTGAGAATCGAGCGAGATATCGCTGCTCAAAGTTGGGTCGTTGGTAAGTTAGTAAAATTTTTGTATCGGCATGAAACTAGTGAAAAACGATAATGGATCTTTAATTTGACTTCATATATGTATTTTACGTGAATTTAGAAACATTTTGGTGTGAAGATATAACGACCCTGTCACCAAAAAGCGATCACCGCCACCAAAAACACCATTTTCGCCGGTAAACTTCTCACTCCAGTCTCAAGTTAGTTTTTGCATATTTCAATCAACTGAGCATGTCTATGTGGTCCTAGGTTGATGTCGAGCATGTTGGGGTGTGTGGGGAAGGTTGAAGGTGGCCGAAAATCGATTGAGAAGCTCGCGCAGGTGCACAAATTGTGTGTGTGTCGTGTTTTTGGTTGAAAAAGACAACCCTGATGTCGATCGACATCACCGGCATCGATCGATGTGAGCTTGTCGACCGACATGGCTGGCGACGGTAGACACGACGGTGTTGGTCGACATGGCTGGTGTCGGTCAACGCTAGCGGCCAAATATGATATTTTTTGTATTTCTCGTCTGTTTTCGATGCATGAGTTTATATAATGATATTTCTGCATTCCATGCATGATTATATGCAAAAAATTAGTTTGGACGTCGGGTTTTGATTAATTCGACTAATGCATAGTTAATTATATGTTTAGCCATTTAAAATATAAACATGTTTTAATTGAGATGATTTGTTAACCATGGATTGATTAACGCGTATAATTGTGTTTGGTTAAGTCTCATGCATGCCTCGAGGTATGAGGATACATGTCAAGCTATTGAGTTGTGTCAGTTCAGTTAGTCAGTCATAGATCTGATCAACGTCAACATCAGCTAGGGCGCTGATTGTTTACGATTAGATGTTCAATCCTAATTTGCTAGGCTTCATTATTTTAATGTTTGAAGGAAACACAAGATAATTGTACAAGCTCAAACACATCTAACATGAATCGTCTCATTTTGTAAGCGATAACGGTGATGACTATTTTCAGTAAAAATAAAATGTCTTTTCGAGTTGTGAGCTCAGCTTTCTAAAATGTGTGTGAAAATATTTTGTTTTCAAGTTGGTTGTCTATGCCCAAATATTTTGTGCTATCATATATGTGCCTTTGTTGATTGCTATCTTCGGAGAGTTAATTAATGAGAACGGAACTAGGCACTTGGAATTCTCGAGCAAATTCTCATTAATCTTTAAAGGTTTGCAACCTTATTATCGAGCTATAAACTAAATTGTGGTCACTCAGCAGGAGCGCTGATACTTTTGGGGAGATAAGGAGAGACACGTGATAAATCGATCGGGTCTCAAGGTAAATTTTTTACACTAGTGCACTATTTAATGATAGTTGGTCAAGTGGATTATGTCATTCGCAGTTGTTCATCATAACTTGGAAGTGAGTCAGCTTCCAGTTACAAAACGGTAAATAAATATGATAACATATGTAATAGTTGCAGCGTATAAAATGTTTTGGATAAACACGGTAACTTTCAATAAAACTCCATCGTTCATATGTGTGTGTGGCATAGCATTCGTATTTAAATATGTATGTTTTCGGGCATGTCTCCTCAGAGATTTTTTACTCAGTCTCGTGCATTATTTATAAAATGTACAGGTTAGCAGTGAGGATGGATATGAGGTGGTGTAAAGACAAGCTTTCACAAAATAAGAGCAAGATCCTGAGATATATATCTTCACATGCATATCTCCGATGCGTATCACTCCGCTGCACTGTACCTCTGATTTGAATCCTTCCCTTTTGTTTTGTAAAAATATATGAAACCGTACTCATGATTGTTTAACTGTTATTTTCATTACACAAAAAACCATTCTTTGTTGCAAACTTTTACAAGAAAGTTGGATGATCGGTTGATTGTGATGAATGTTTATAGATTCTTACTCCCTTGATTAATTATTAAATTTTCCGTTGTTTTAAATATATCCAATTCACCTGTAATGCACCCGAAAATTCAGGAGGGCGAGTAGAGCCTTACAGAATTTGAGTTTATTGTCATTTTTTTTTTACGAATAATTGTTTTATCTATGTTCTTGTTTTATGGTAAAATTATTTGAAAGCAGTCTATATCTATTAATTTTGAACTACTATCTCTTAGAAATTAATTAGGGTAGAGTTGTTGACTTCTAATATTAGCAAACAATGAATTAAATTAATTAAGCGTGAACAATTAGTTAGGTTCGACAGATAAGACAATTTAATCTTAATATTGTTGTTAAATCCTAATTCAAAACCTCCTATTTAATTCACTACCAAAAATTCATCATTTTGCGACCACAAAATTGGTTGCAAATCCGTCGCTAACATATCCGTCGCAATTTTTGTACTTAAATTTTGTGCCCTGCGTTCAAGGAGGTTCGAACTCAGGACCTCCCGCACGCGTGATGACACCCTTACCACTGAACCAAACAATAATCTCATACATCATACGCACTAAAAAATATAAATATAAAAAAAAGAAAGAACTTAGCGACAGATTCGCGACCAGATTTTTTATCGCAAAATTTAACAACCAATATTTTGGTCGCAATTCGGTCGCTAAATTTAAAATTTTATTCCGTCGCAATTTCGTTGTTAATCCGTCGCTAAATTGCGACCCCTTTTTTGGTTGCAAATCCGTCGCAAATTTGCAATTTTTTATAGTGATTGCTCTGTTTTCTTGGTTTTATTTTATTTTTGAAATTAAGTAACGCTTCTATGTGTTTTATTCAGAATTATTTTTTAGTGTTTCTTACTTGAGATCTTCTATTCCACTTTTTATATTTCACTATTAAAGTTTTTAATTTTTGTTTAATATTTTTTTGTAGTTATTTATAGTTTCGATTAATTTTATAAGTGAAATCATAGGGTTAATCCCACACCCAATTAGGTTATATAATATTTTTTTAATAATTATTTTTCAGTTTTAAACTAAAATTTAATTATTAATATTGATTAATTTATAACCATAATTTGTTTTCTTATGAAATTTAGTCTTTCTTCTTAAAAATTAATTAGAGTGTATTGAATATTTGTATTATACTTAATTTTTATTTTCATTAAAAATATTATTAAAATTAATAATCAAGACAATCAAATATTATTGTGGAACACAGGATTTAATATGGAATTTGGACAGCCTATCAAAAACCCACAAATTATTTCAAGAAAACAATCAAAAATGTCATTTTTTTCGACGAGTTCAGCAGATGTGAGGATGGGAATGGAGTAGTAAAAACAAAACACACACATGTATATATTTATATATAAAGTTACTTGAGGAAAAATCTCCCCTAAGAAAAGATAAAATTGTTTAATTATTTTTATCACTTTAATCAGTGATAGTCAAGAAACATGATAATCATTGTTATGATCCAAAAATGAACAAGCCCACTTTGGAGTCCATCAAAGAAGAAAGCCCAAAAAGAGGCAAAAAAAAATTACCAAATGGATGTTTAAGGCAAGCTCATATGTTAACAGTTTATGAGCTGAACTACTTCTGGTTGAACTACCTCCGGGCCGAGCTACCTTGGGACCGAACTCCCTATAGACCGAGCTATATCCTGATCGGGCTATAGAGCTCGGACTCTGCCAAAAGTTGCATCCTCAAACCAAACATGACCGTTCGAAGCAGCAGTTCGACCGAAACAGTATGACTCTTCATTTAGAGTCACTTTCTTGTATTTACTTTCTATAAACAGGATTGTAATTATTAGACAAAGTCACAATGAATTCAGTAATAAATATTGCAATAAAAGCATCAAGTGTTCAAGCTTTATTTTCGATCAAACACAAATACACAATTATCAAGTTTGTTCTTATTTTCCAATTTATTTATATAGTATTCTTATTTAAAAAAGCCTAGCAAAATTCCACCATCCACAATCATAATCAACAAGCAACTTTCTCATTTCTCAAGAAAGATTTTTTCCCACCAGAACGCCATTTTTTGGATGGTAAAAATAGGGCAGCGGAGTTTCAAGATTTATTTGATTGAATTCACCTTGGTTTCGCCATTTTTTATTCCCACACAACATAATATATATATCTAAATGGAAGATACTTTATCTATCCTAAACTTTACATGATTTTAATGAACTACAAAATCAAAACGAACTCTATCTCAAAATATATAAAATCCTACATCTGGTCTATCTTTAATAGTAACAAAAACGTGTCTTCGTTTAGAATCACCCTATAAATAATAGCCTATCATCTCTGCAGCTCATCTTTCTCAATTCATGGAGCCCTTCAAAATCTCCGAGCCTTCCAAATCCAAACGCAAGAAGCGTTCTCGCCGGATTCGCTCCCCCTCCACCGGAGAAGAAGTTATTATTGCCGGAAACACCACTCCGGCCGCTGCCACTTCTTACCGGTGCAGCGCGTGCGACAAGGCTTTCTCTGCCTACCAAGCACTCGGCGGCCACATGACCAGCCATCGCCGCAAGTCTACGGCGGCGCCGTCGGTTTCAGATGAAAGCAGCCGTAGTTCGACGACGGTGAGTTCCGTGTCCGAACGCAACCCTAGCGGCCGATTGCACGAGTGCTCTACCTGCCACATGAGCTTCCAGTCCGGCCAGGCTCTCGGCGGACACAAGCGGAAGCATTACGAAGGCGTCATCGGCGGCACTGCAGCCAAGAGCCCCACCAAATCTTCCGACGGCGCCGCCGCCACCAGCGACCGGTTCACCGTATCCATCACCCTGAACTTCGACTTGAACAAGCTGCCCTCGCCGGAACAATGAAGGAGTGCATATTGCTTTGCCGCCTTTTTTTTCTTTCAAATAATCATTAATTATTATATATATTTTTTTAATTGAATTAGATTAGGTTGGAGAATATTCAATTTTCTCATAATATTTGATAAACTGTAGATATAGTTTTGATATGCATGCAATATTCATGCATACCTTATTCATACCTTTTTAGGGTTTTTGATATCTTTTTGTAACTATTATATATATCATCATCAATAAAATTATTTTTCAAGGCAAACTTTATATTTTCTATCATGGTATTAGAGCCATATTGATCCATCCCCTCGTGATCAATATCGCCGTTGTTCTTTCTTTTGCCATGGCACCGGATCCCGGTACTCTCTCCCTCTCTACCCTTATTCACATGATCACTATCAAATTATCCTCTAATCATGAGTAAAATATTTAGCTATATTGTTGTAGTCTCAATAGACTTCTATTTCCGAATTGTCAATGACTGCTATTGTTGTTGCATGCAGGGATAACAATTCATATTGATTATATTCTTATCATGCCAATTTGTTAGTAATTCGATTCATTAAAGAAGGTTTAGTCCACATTCAAATCAAATCCATTAAGTTCAAGTATTCTGATCCATTAATATGATAACGATATGATAAAAAAATTCAAAATAATAAAAATCTAACAATATATAATTTGATATAATTAACAAGTTAACTAAAAATCAATTAATATGACAATATTAAGATTAAATAATCGCGCTAGCTAATATAAATAACAAGATTCAAATTTGATAACTATTGAATAATTGTAGAAAATAAAATATTTTTTTACTAATTTGTAATGGATATTTGAATTCGGTTCGTTTGTTGGTTTATTTGATCTCTTATTTGTCCTGAATCCGATATTGAAATTTTCGTGTGTTTATCATGTCAATCCAATAAAAATTTGAATCTATTATTATTATACAGATCTATATTAATATCAGATCGCGTCGGAAATTGTCACCCCTAATTGCATGGGATATATATTGCTCTATTTATCTCTTTCGTTTGCAATGATTATTTAATATCCAAATTCTCCATTTTATATTATCTTTCAATAAATATATTTTATCTCCTCAGATATGAGATTCTAAGCAACCGATAACAAAATAAAAATTAAAACAAAAAACAAAGAATCTAATTTTTTTATTTCATGTCTAAGTTCTAACTAATTACATGTACATAATTGGATATGAATATTGTCGATCTTGAAACGTAATTTCTTCGTACATTCCTCAGATTTATTTCCAATCCAATGGGCCAACATTTTTGGCAAAAACTTGCGTTAGACACGTCTAAACGGTTTAGGCGGGTTTTATCCATACTCAAATGAGTTCACTCATCCCAAATAAGGTTTATCAATCCCCAATTAAAGTATATTAGACGAGTTTAGTTTGAGTTAATGGATAAAATCCACCTAAACCGTTTAAGCGTGCCTAATCTGAGACTTTCCCAACATTTTTTGATTGTCTACCTGTCAAAGGACTCAGTCATGCAGTTAAGTCAAGCCAAGTCACGAGTTAATTGAAATTGATGTAAGGAAAATTGAAATGATTCTATGCTAACAAAGTTGAGTTTCAAGCTTTAGAATTTCCAATTCAACAAATTTGCAAATTGCAAGTCTTATTAAGCTTAAGTTTAAGTCGAGTTTGAGTTTGAGTTTGAGTTTGAGTAAGGCTGACAAAATTTATAAAATTTGATATGATTTAATTTTATAGCTCTCAAATTATTATTAATTACATATTGACTAATAAAGTAATAATTTGTAAATAATTTAAACATAATCAAATTCAAGCTCATTGCTAAACCGTACTTTAACTCGACTTGTAATTACCCTAAAACATGCATTTTAGGGTAAAACAAAAATTAGCTCCTAGGTATAATTGGATAATTGAAAAAAAATCATATTCTATGATTATTTCTCACTATAACTCCATATTTTAAAAGACTTAATATATTATTTTATACAGTATTTTAACCCTCATTCCTAACTATACAAACAAATGAAGAGCATATTTTTTATGTAGCCTCTTTTTATTCGTAGTCGAAATAATTCTGCAAATAATAATAATAATAATAATAATAATAATAATGATAATAATAATAATAATATGTAATACCCCGTGTATAACTTAACCATGTATAATTATTCGAGCTAAATAAAGTGAACTATTCCCAATTTTGGTGTATTTATTTCATGAGTTCAAATTAAGGATTTAATTATTATTATTATGAAGTTTGGAAGGGAATTATATAAATGAAGAGTTACCATGGTTTATTTGAAGATGATAAGGTGAATTGTGAATTTTGGAAGAAAATGATATGATTTATCATGTATTAAGTGGGGCTGGAATTTGATAATTTTAGATGTATGTATATATACTTATATTAATTATAAGGGAATTATGAGAATTTAGATTATATGTGTGTATACACATGAATAATCATTACATGAAGTGGAATATTGGACGTACAAATATATGTGAGAATATCACCCTCATTTCCACTTCCTTACACTACAAGTAGAGAGAGAAATAGTGAGAGAAACCCACCCCCAACCCTTAAACCTGTCAACTTTCACTACAAGAAAAACAGCTTGTAGCGACGATAATGCTAGTGATAATTAAAATTTTGTCACTAAAAATACCTCTACAGTAACAATTATTTATTTTGTCACAAAAAATATAATTTGTGACAATTTTATATGTTGTCGATATTTTTTATCACTAAAATTAGCGACAATAATAATTTTGTGACTAAAGATGCATCTACAGCCATAATTATTTTTTTCGTCACAAAAAATATAATTTGTGACAATTTTACATGTTGTCACTATTTTTTATCACTAAAGTTAGCGACAATAATATTTTTGTGACTAAAAATGCATTTATAGCAACAATAATTTTTGTCATCACAAAAATATATAATTTGTGACAATCTCATAAATTGTTAGTATTTTTTGTCACTGTAATTAGTGACAATAATATATTGTGACTAAAAATACCTATTTTGTGATAATTTCTTAAATTGTTAGTATTTATTGTCACTATAGTTAGTGACAATAATATTTTTCTGACTGAAAATAACCTTAATTTGTGACAATTTCATAAATAACATTAGTATTTATTGTCACTATAGTTAGTGAAAATGATATTTTCACGATCAAAATTACTTTTATAACGTTAATTACTTATTTCACAACGAAAGACACAATTTATGATAATTTTAAATAATGTCACTAATATATAAGAATAATAATATTTTATGATTAAAAAAATATCTAAGTTATATTTGATATTAACTCGACTATTTTCCTCGAGTTTTAAAATTATTAATCATATTTGAAATCTCAATCATACCTAATTAAAAATTATAAATACTTTAAAGCGTTTCAATTTTTAATTATTCATTATTCTGATTAATAAAATTAATTATTTGTTTTTTAATCGTTTAATTTTTCAAATACTTAATTATAGGAAAATTGTCGATTCAGGACCCAAAAGATAGTTCAGTTATCGATTCAGGTCCCGAAAGATGATTTGTCAATCCAGGACCCGAAAATCATTCAATTCTCAATCCAGGACCTCAATATCAGGTTCTGGATTGAGAATTGTATGATCTTTCGGGTCCTGGATTGATAATTTTTTTGATCTTTCAGGTCCTGGATTGAGAATTAATCTTTCGGGTCTTAAATCGATAATTAAACTATCTTTCGGGTTCTGAATTGATAAATCTCCTTAATTATACTACATGCAATTTAATAAATTGTATTGTACTTTTTATACAATATTGAATGTGTAATAAAATATAAATGTTTATATTTGAATGGAATTAATTATAATATTTTATTATTATAATGTTTAATTATAGTATAAATATGTGTGAAGTGAATTGATATTTGAATATATAATTTTATGAAATTAAGAGACATTTAATTTTTAATCTAACAAATATTTATATAAACTCAAAATTATAACATAACAAACACTCCAAATATAAATTAATAATGAAAAATAGAGAAACTCGATTTTGCCTAATTTCAAAATT
>JAPKLW010000853.1:69477-89414 GCA_026898455.1 Plectranthus barbatus
TATATATATATATATATATATATATATATATATATATATATATATATTTTGATGTCTGGTTTGATGCAGTCTGTTTGCGCTGTGCTGCTGTTTCTGTTGTTACGAGACTTGTGAATGCTGTTTGGACGTGTGCTGCTGCTGCAACTCCTCTTGATCTTCACTGTCGGAATCTTGATTTATGAGATGCTTAATTAAATATAATCCTGTTATTCTTCATACTACTATTGGATCTTTCTCTCTCTATATAGATTTGTATGATCCAACTAGCCAACAGCATAATCAATAATATCCTACAATAATATTGGCTATTTAAAGTCAAGCAAAAAAATATTATTAGGCCTTTTTTTCCTTTTTCTTTTTTAATTAAAAGTACACAATTTATATGAGAAAATAATTATTTAGTCAGTTTTAGTCATTAAAGAAACCTAGCTAATAAAAAAAATACTCCATCCATTCTAATCATAGGGTTTAGTTTGATCTTATTTATTTGTCAAAAATTATTTATAAAAATATTATATTTAAACAAACTTCCAGTATTACCTTTATTTAAAATATTAATTAATCTCTCTTTTTTATAGTATTATTCTTAATATTCTATTTTTTAAATTTCTACAATAGTAAATTATTAAAGAAAAATAATACTAAATACAAAAATTAAACTATATAATCAAAATAAACTAAAATAGTAATCCAGATCAAATAATCGAAAAGGATAAATTATGCAACATGGGAAGGTCTCAGTTTAGGCACGCCTAAACGGGTTAGGCGAATTTTATCCATTAACCCAAGTCAAACACATCTAATATATCTTAATTGGGGATTAATAAACCCTATTTAGAATGAGTGAACTCATTTGGGTATGGATAAAACCCGCCTAAACTGTTTATGCTTGTCTAACACAAGTTTTTGCCATGCAACATAGGATAGTGTGTAAGCGATTAATTTCTAAGGAAAGATCTCAGGTTAAGCACGCCTAAACGGTTTAGACAGGTTTATCCATTAACCCAACCCAATCCCATCTAATATACTCTAATTAGGGATTAATAAACTCTATTTGGGATGAGTGAGCTCATTTGAGTATGAATAAAATCTGCCTAAATCGTTTAAACGTGTTTAACGCAAGTTTTTGCTAATTTCTAAATGTGCCTGAGAGGTCACAAGTTCGAGCTCCCAGGGGGACATCTGGGTGTGTGAGTGTGTGTGTGAGTTTAGTTAATGTAGACTTATTCAAAAAAAAAATGTGCAACCATGAATACGGGTCCTTAGTATATTAAATAATTATTTTTTTTAAAATTATAGTTGCAAATAATAAAAATGGAGCTGAACTCGAATTTCACCCTTTTCAACTTAACTCATGCTCCAAATCACTCATGCATTGCCTCCTCTCATGTCTCAGTTTATAATGTTTTTTTTTTCAACAAATTGTAAACTTGTTTGATTATCGCCGATTTAGAAAAACGACCGTTGAATCAGAAAAAAGGAAAGGAAATGGATGCATTCATTCCATTTTTCTCTTTTTCTTTTTTAATATTTATTTGCTGATTCTCGCCTTTTTGTTTGAATTTTCGTATAATTTCTTAATTTTCTGTCAGTTTTTATTTTCATATTAATTTCTTCACTAAGTATTGGCGAGATTTGAAAGTGAAAATTATTATGTTCATAACGAAGATAAAAATATGAATTAGAATTTGAAATTGATGAATAGTTTAAAATCGAAGGGTTGAGGTGCAATGATTCCATTATCGCTTTTTCCTTCTCGGTCGACCGTTTAAACGTTGCCGTCGGCCCCATTTCTATGGCGTGAACTCTGCCACCGTTAGGTTCTCTCTATTTATATATCTTCCTTGGAATTTCATTTCACCAACCGTTCGGTTTTCTGCTTTTTCTCGTTGCCCGAGCTTTCGATTTTTGTGATTTCAGTTCTATTTGTAACCTAGTTGGGAAAATCCCATTGGATTCGTTTTCTAGAGATAGAGTGAAAAATGGTGGGTGCTTCTCTGGCGGGATTGCAAGATCATGTGAAATTAGCTAGAGAGTATGCAGTTGAAGGACTCTACGACACTGCCGTCATCTTCTTCGACGGCGCCATTGCTCAGATCAACAAGTACATATTTTTATTTATTCATATATATATTTATTTCTTTTTGAATTTGCGCCCTACCCCATTTGCAGTATGTTTCTTGATAACCTAGGCTACTGATTTACTTGTTCTCGATCTTGACATTTAATAATAGAAAATTTGAGAAAGAGTGGATTTTGTTAGTTCGTTCTTGGATTCGTAGGATGGGTTTTTTTTTTTTTTTTGTGGTGGGAGAGTTGTTTCATAAGCTAAATCTAACATCTCTGCGGTTTTGTTATTTTGAAAATTAAGCCCCCATCAATTTTTGTTTTAGGCATTTGAATACGGTTGATGACCCTTTGCTTCGTACGAAATGGATGAACGTAAAAAAAGCCATTTCAGAAGAAACAGAGGTGGTGAAGCAGTTAGATGCGGAGAAAAGGTCATTCAAGGAGATTCATGTAGGCAGACGGCCTAGTTCTCCTCCTATTTCGACCAAATCATCTTTTGTGTTTCAACCATTGGATGAGTACCCTTCATCATCTTCTGGTGCCTCTAATGACGACCCTGATGTGTGGAGGCCACCTAGTCGAGATCCTACGGGTAGGAGACCTGCAAGAAGTGGTCAAGTGGGGATGCGGAAGTCACCACAAGATGGAGTTTGGGCTCGTGGGGGTTCAGCTAAAACTACTGCACGAGGAGGTAGGACAGTTGTTTCTAGTAAGGTCAACTCTGGTGGTCGAGCATCAACAACTGGGAAGAAGGGCCCTGCAAAGTCTACTTCTGGAAAATCAGACTCTGTTGTAAGTTGCAATGCTAGAAGCTGTATCTATTATTTGTGCTTATTTGAACTTTTCTACTTGGGTGGATAGTTCTATGGCCACTTTTGAGCGACAATCTATTAACTTTTTCATTTTCTATTCTAAAACTCCCAGTTAATAAAATGCTTATTTAGGTGAGTTCCAACTTCCTAGCTACAACTTTGTCTATTTGTTTCTTTGTGCCAGCGATATTGTTCTTAGAAGAACTTGGACATATATTTTTTGCATATCTTGAATTGCTAGTCTTTTGCAAAACATTTGTCTTAAGAGTTGTAAATATGTTTGTGTTTGTAAGCGGCTTTCTGGAAAAGCTAATTTTTCTTTTCCATTTTTTGTTTTCCCTGCGTTATATGGTTGGATGTGCATTTAAGAAGCTTCATCTGTATCCCATATCCATATGGATGCTTGATATCATTCAAGATTGCCTTCTCCTATATGCTGAAAGTGAGTTTTAAGATTGCTGGTTATATAAACCCTACTCACTTTACAATTTTGTTTTCTTCTTGAGGATTTTTCTGCTTCCGTTGTCCTTTCATATATTGCTTGTGGTTCGTGATGATTTGTTAAAATCTTCAGAATGGGGATGCTGAAGAGGGTAAACCCAAAAAGATACAATATGAAGGGCCTGATGGTGACTTGGCAGCTATGCTTGAAAGGGATGTCTTGGATTCCACTCCTGGAGTTAGATGGGATGATGTGGCTGGGTTAAGTGAAGCAAAAAGGCTGCTGGAGGAAGCTGTGGTGCTTCCTCTGTGGATGCCTGAATATTTCCAGGTATCAGAAAATGATTCAAGATGAATGATTCTACTTCTACATTACCGTGATGTTCATTAACCTGTCTAACAAATTAAATATACTTAATGCTTTTAATAAGTTAATTAGTTCAGTCTGTTCATGATTCATGTGTACTTTTAGCTGGATTTTATCATGCTAAGTAGATCTTAGTAGTTTTATTCTCAGTTACCGTATGGTTTTGTTGTACTTGCTAAATGTGGGCATCTGCATCTCTTAGCCTTAGCTATCTTTCTCAACCTGACATAACATTCAGTTCATGGAGCAGGACTGTCATGTTTCTATAATAGCATGATAATCTGTAGAAAACTTAGTGCCTTCCTCACATCATTCACGATGTCTGTCCTTGCAGGGAATCCGCAGGCCATGGAAAGGTGTCCTCATGTTTGGCCCTCCAGGTACTGGGAAAACACTTCTTGCTAAAGCAGTTGCAACTGAGTGTGGTACAACATTTTTCAATGTGTCTTCTGCAACCTTGGCTTCAAAATGGCGTGGAGAAAGTGAAAGGATGGTTCGGTGTCTATTTGATCTTGCGCGAGCTCATGCTCCGAGTACAATATTTATCGATGAAATAGATTCTCTCTGCAATGCTCGTGGGTAAGAAGATTATTTATTTACTGCTCTTTCGAGTGATAATGGGATGCATCTCTAAAATCTATTAATCAATCTTTTATAATAATTTAAATTGGAGTCTACAAATCCGTGTATCTTGGCAAACATTATGTAGTGTATAATATCCATCCTGCTGAACAGTTTTCCCCTGCCTGAAAGAGTTTGAATTTATTCTTCCGGTCCACACATCAGAGCATAAAATTTATACGGTCTGAGAGCCAAACTTGAAAACTTATGAGGTCTCACAGTTGTACCCTTATTCCTTCCTGGAGAATACCTTCCCCCAAAATACGGAAAACAAGATGAAGCATTCGTGGTGTTTTGCCAGTGACTGCAAAAGTATCACGAGTCCCTGATTGTGCATCTGTGCAGCTTGTTTTGTGAATCAATCCTTTCACGGTTAATGCGCTTGGTTATGGAATTGGGATGTATGCAATATCTCTTCTTGTTGCTGGTTCTTATATCAGAGAAGAAAATCTTTACTTCTGCATTGTCTTAACTGCTATGGTTTCATCTTAGTAGTTAGCTCTTATGGATGATTTAGTACTGCTACCCTTGATGTATGAGCCATTACCATTTCTCCAGGGCTTCTGGAGAACACGAATCATCGAGAAGGGTGAAGTCTGAACTTCTAGTTCAGGTAGATGGTGTCAATGCTTCCTCAACCAATGAAGACGGTACACGCAAGCTTGTGATGGTTTTAGCAGCTACAAATTTTCCTTGGGATATAGACGAGGCATTAAGGTTTGGGCCTAGTATTTCTTTCATGTGGAATTCATTTTTGCTCTGTAGTTTCTTACTTGGCTGATTTTTTCCTCAACAAATGCAGGAGGCGGTTGGAGAAAAGAATATACATCCCTTTACCAAATTTCGAGAGTCGTAAGGAGCTCATACGGATAAATTTGAAAACAGTGGAGGTAATAACTTATTGATCTTTCAGCACTGGCTTCGGTTTTAAATAATCTGTTTACTTTACAAAACCTATGTTCTTGGGCTTTATTGCATTTTTTAAAACTATTTTTGGAAAACAAAAACCTTCTAATTTAATGCATGGGAGATGTGTGTATAATGGCATTTCCTATAGTTGTAGACTTGGTTGATTCTTATTTTTAGTTGATTACATAGGTTATAAATATTACAAATGTTTTCTGGAGAAAAGACGGTGATGTTTGAGAAATGTCTGAGATTAATACTGTCTTGACTTGCTGGATACAATTTATACCATCAGGTAGCTCCGGATGTAGACATTGATGACGTTGCTCGTCGCACAGAGGGATACAGTGGTGATGATCTAACAAATGTTTGCCGTGATGCTTCCTTAAATGGGATGAGACGGAAGATAGCAGGAAAGACGCGCGATGAGATTAAGAACATGCCCAAGGATGAGATTTCGAAAGATCCTATTGCAATGTGCGACTTCTTAGAAGCCATCTCCAAGGTCCAGCCTAGTGTTTCGGCAGCTGACATTGAAAAGCATGAGAAGTGGTTCTCCGAGTTCGGGTCAGCGTAGCACAACCTCCCCGGTATGTGATGTTTTTGTGCTTCATGTAGATTATGGTTTGTGACCTGGCTTCCTAAATTCTTTGACTTCCTCGGTTGATTTTTGGTGTTTTTGCAGCATGTTTGATTGTTTCTGTATGGTGAGAAGCTTCTCACAGTGTTGTTTTCTTAATTGCCACTTTAAGTTTCTGACTCAAGAATGAACACACAGCTATGAAAGTAAACTATGCAAAAATGCAACTCGCCTTCCAAGTTTCAACCAGTTTATGAGTGTTTCATGTTAAACTCAAATCTTTACAAACATATAGGAAAACAATGTTTTCAATATCTGGTAAACTATATTTGCTAACGATGTTGATTATTTCCAATACAGGGTTTCCTATTTTCATGCAATTTCTAGGTTGAAGTCTAGGGTTCATCCATTCAATAAATGGGGACTTTGATTATTAGAACTTAAAGAAAATGTGTGTTTCTGAGAGTGAGGTATGGATTTGTTAAGAAATGAGTTTAATTTAAAAAATGGAGTTTGTGCTGAATTTAAAAAGGACGAAATAGTAGTGAGAATAAATGTAGAAAAAGAAATATCACACAAAAAAATTAACCTAAATTACATTTCATATCCATATCACTACTACTTAACAATAAGCAGCAAAGTAACTCTGTTAGAAATAGAGAACAAATTTTCGTAAAGTTGAGGATATAATTTCCTAAAAGAAATAGTCTCTCCCGTCTCAGTTTGCTTGTCCCGAATTTAAATGGCACAATAATCAATATTTAAAGTAATAAGGGAGTTTAATGATGTATTAGTGGGTGGAGTGTTTATTTAATTTATTTATTTTTTATAAAGGACAAAATGGAAAGAGAGATAAAAGAGTTAATTAAAATAATTTTGATTAATTTTCTTAATTTTGAGTTAATTATTTACTATTTTGGGAAATAAGACAAGTAAATTGGGACGAACCAAAATGGAAAGTGAGACAAGTAAACCGGGACGGAGGGAATTCCCTAATTTGACAAAGATTGGGATATAATTCCCTTGTGTCTAGTCGGTTTGGTGAGGAATAGACGCTTAGTCACAACCTAAGTCACTTAATCCGCTTAAGAGCCGATTTAGGTGGCCGATTAAGTAAGCTATGTGTCGTATACTCGATTCAGACACTCATTTTTTTTTATGTTTTTAAAAAAAATATCAAGGTTTATATAATTTAAAAGTTTAACTATTGATAAATGTTATTATAAATATTAAATATGAAAAATTAATTTACCGATTAACTTCAGCCTAGAAAATGTCTAGGCCCCACCCGAACGTCCGACTAGCGCTTAACGACTTTTACAACCTTGTTAATGATGTGTGATGATTGTATAGTAAAATAAAACAAGTACTCCATATGCTATACAAACTTAAACTATAGTTTGACCTTTTTTTCTACATTTCAAAACTATAAAAACTATTCTGCATAGGGTTGGTCTAAAAAATATATTATTTCAATAAATTAAATTTATCATTAAGTCCATCTCATAACAAAAATAAATAAGATCGTCTCATTTAAGTGTTTGAAATTTGCATACATTATCACACACCTTAAATAAATGGGAGCATTTGTTTTATTTATTTATTTCACTTTTAAGATCTTTTATCACTCAAATGTTTATTCGAGAGCATGCAATGTTGGCTACTTTTAATTTCTAGACCACATGCATTGCACGTAGTCTATCAAAACTAAGCTAAAGAATTTGTTAAAATAAAAACTTGAACGAAAATCAAAGAGATTATTTCGTACCCAATTGGTTGTTCATCCTACAAAGCGACAATAAATATTTAAGTAATAAATAATGGGAGTATAGTTTTGAGTAATATGTGAATCTTGGGCAACTCTATTCTGCCAACAAATTTCGAACACACCACTTATTTTATTTTATTATTATTATTTTTTAAAGATTGGATCACTATCTAATAGATGTGTAGAATATTTATAATTTAAAATTGGAGTTGATTTTTAAAGTGCACTAGTATTGCTTCCCACACGATGCGTGGGAACATTAATTATTTATATTAAAATAATATTAGTTTGATATTTTATTAAAGCAAAATAATATTAATTTTAAAAATATATTAACTATATATTAATTTCTACATAGTAATTTGAAATACAATATAAAATTATCCATTATTTATATAGCATATATAAAAAGGGATGAATACATATTTAACAGATCGTAGAGGTTCGACTACATCTCGTGGATCATGCCTTATAATTTTTTAAAAAATATATAACTAAAAATAATTTTTTTGCTCGTGGGTCGCTGCCCCCTAACCATAGATTGCCTCCGCCCCTGTGAATAAGTGATATTATATTGACACTCATTTTATTTATTTTTATTAATTTTTCAAATCTTATTTTATAATTTTTGATAAGTGACAGTATACGGCATTCATATTCATAATGTCAATTAATGACAAATGATTTAAAATTTAATTATCTTGGCCATGATTAGAAACTAATAATCTCATCAATATTTTAAGAGTTATACTTACATATTTAATTGAAAATTAGGTAAAAAGCCTGAGTATGAACATTTTAATTTGCTTGTTTAGTTATAGTATTAAGTATAATTAACCTAATTATTTTTTATCAATTAAAAATAATAATGAAAAACATTTTCTATGCTCACTTTTCTAGGAAAAAGATGATGTACGATAATCTACATATATTTAAACATAATGTATATTAAGAAAATTAAATATACTTGATTTCATCAAATATGATTTTTTAAATTTAAAGAAATAAGAATAACAATACATATTAGTTGTCTTATCTCCTTGTACTAATTTGAAAATTTTCAAATCAAAAGGAATAATATGAAATCGGATCCAATTTTCGTATTTTTCAAAATAAAATAGAAACCTGCACTTTTATTTCAAGGAATACATAACCTTTTATCTACATGCTCCGCTTTCTTTTTTGGACAGTATAATTCTTCAAATTTTAATTTATCAAATTTTTTGTGACCACTTGAATGATATTTTGATTTTTAATCACTTACTTTAATAATATTTATCTATTGTTTAAATTTCAAAGTAAAAAATTTGATGGTATTTATTCATTACTTGATTACGATACGTAATTTAGATTTATTTCAAAACAATTTTTTTTAATAAACGATTTAATATTTTTTTAATTTTTATACATGAATATTATTTCTTTAAATAATAAATATAATATTGTAATTGATTTTTATTCAGATTTGATACAATTTAATTGAAAATGATTAAAGAGTAAAAAAGATTATTTTGATACATTAATGCATAACCGTACCAAATATATTAGATTAGTTAAAATAGAATTTTGTTAAATAAATAATTGACATTTACCAAATATAATAGATTAATTAAAATAGAATTTTATAAAATAAATAATTGACATTTACGATTAGTATCAACATTTATTTACAAATCAATCATAATTCAACTTTTTTCAATGAATATCATAATTTAATTTTAAATTGATACCCATCTAAGAAATAATTACAAACTTATAATAAAATAAATATCATTTACACAAACATAATTATAAGTATGCATTGAAATATAATTTATTCTAAAATACTAAAGCAAAATATTTAATTAATTGAAAGAGAAAAATAAGTAATTTGTACAAAAACTATTTGTACACAACTATTCTTTTAACTAATAAATATAATCTATTAATTCATATTTATTGAGATATGATATATCTTTAATTGAATATTCACTAATATATAAACTTGTCATATATTAATTATAAATATCAATTATAGATTAAATCATAAATGTTAATGTAAATAAAGAAAGTATATAATTACTATTTATGATTATAGAATGTTTCACTTAACTAACTAATTAATTAATGAATAATTAATACAACTCAAACTTACCTTATTTTACCTCCGGTTTTACTTTAATATATATATAGATAACTTCTAAAACTATCTTTATCAATAATTATCCAATTATTTAATAAAATATTATTATTTTTCATGCACTACACAATTTATAATTTAATATTATTTACTTCTCCCTTCAATTATCCTAAATAATCTAATTTTTTAATTAAAATATTAATTTCTCTATCCTCCATTATAATATATATCAGAATTATATATATAAATCTTTGTTAATTTAATGCATTGAAAATTACTAATATTTAGTTACTGGAAAAATTATACAAATTAGCGTATAATCGTTGATATTTGGATTGCATTTTCTATCTTTGGGCCATTCAGATCTAATTAATAGGTATATAGATATTTTTTTTTCAACCCATGCCATAGAGATTTTATGATTTAATTGGAATATAACCCCAAAATTAATAATAATAATAATAATAATAATTATAATTATTATTATTATTATTGATCCCGAAATTAGAGTTAGTCGAATATGTGCAACAGAAGATTAAGAGCAAGTTCTTGCAAATTCAAACTGGTGGTTCTCAACCAGTTTAGTTCTTTGAAAAACTTATTGGTCTGCGAGCCTGATTAATGTCAAGTTTGGATATATCCAATACGAGATAGTATTGGGTTTTAAATTCTTGCAGAAATAACTGAAGCAATAAAGAACACAAGAACTTATAATGGTTTGGACAACCGTCCTACGTCCTCTCATCAGGCAGTAGCCCGGAATATACTAGTCTCAAGATTACAATATGTCCTCACGATCTATTGCAAGCTGGTGAATGCCCGTGTCCACTATTCCACTTGCACACTCGCTCAGGGTCTCATCCTCATTCGACACTCTGATTGGGAGTGTGGGCACACCATACAACCTCTTTCTCCAGAAGTTGGGAGCTCTTAAGTTCTTCCCGAAACTCTTTGAACTTGCGACAAAAAACTCGTGATAGTTACAACTTAGAGATGTTGTAACTGTTGTGGTCTTTCTTGGAGAGAAAGAGCACCAATGACAAAAACTCAAGCTGAGAAGCTAAGAGACTCATGTCCAAAGATTGGAACACAGTTAGCAATTAAAAATATCTTCGAACAGGGGTGTTGAACACTTGGAGTCTGTGATTCGCTTGAGTAGGGATGGTTGGCCTTTGGAAATGAGCAAATTGGAAGATTGCGGTTACGGTTTATTCGTTTCGTATTGTTCATATGCGCACGATACCTTTATCATTTCTAAAATTCGTAACCTTCTCCCCTGTGACTGTTTTTGCTCTTTATAGTCGAAGCATGGGAAAGTCTTGAGATGTAGCCATGTAGAGGCAATCCGAAGTTTGAACTATCTGTTGGGTCTTTAATCTGATGGAGACAAGTTGTTTTTTTGCTCTGCTATAGCTGCTCCGTCCTTTTCTGACACAGGGTGTCGACATCCTGCTGTGTGTCAAAACAGCTCGCCAGTCTGAGAAATCTTAAACTGGAAATTTGAGTTTCAGACTTTAAGGAATCTACTATTCCTTAAGTCTAACTTTTTGAGATTCCTCTGGTTTGTCTTCTTTGTCTCTACTCGTGAGTTGAAATTAGACTTGATAAACTGGTTATGATCCAAGCTGGTGCTATCTACCAGTTTATCTGAGTGGTAAGCTTCAGGCTGAAGTAGTTCTCAATTCGCCAGTTCGTGCCCGAGTCTTAGTTTCTTCTTCTCTTCACGATGACTATACTGGTGGCTTTGATCTCAAGCCCAGTTTATCTTGATTAGCTTCTTTATAACTCGATAAACATCTTTAGTGGATATTACAAGTTTGTATTGACTAAACTGTTGGGTTTTGTATACAGAAAGCATTTATTACTATGAGTATACATTCAACATTATTTCCTATCTGTTAAACAAACTTACATGCAAGTAACAATGATATTCTCTTATCTCACCGATAGGGACGATCATACTGCGTATTGTAGATCACAGAAGACAGTATGATCACTTGACCTAGTTATTTATAAATATTATCACACAGCTGAGACAACGTATGGGGATAAGTTTGTCGGTATAGGCTGCAACATAGTCGGAAAGAAGTGATCTATCGTGATCACTTAATATGCTGGTACGTGCGGTTGCGTATTGATTGGAGAAGACAAGATCTCGATCTTAATTGAGTTCAAATCCTAACGAAGGTTCAGGGGTATGCACGGATTGACTGTTGCTTTGACTTGCCATGGTGGAGAGCCTGAGTAACGTGCTCTTATACCCGCATCTTGGGTAACAACACTTTGTGTATTACAGCTTGAGACTGGAGTTAGGTTACCATATCCGAGTAATAGGATGAGAACATTCCCTGAGGAGCTCAATAACATTCATCGTGCTAAAGTCCTGCTGGCTGATTACGTTCAAGCATGAGTGATAAGGTTTGAGTGGTACTGCTCAGGAAATAAGAAATTAATTGTGGAAGCTTGTCAGAAGCTCCAATAAATTAATGAATATCCAATAACCTTAAATATGAGGATTCTCAAGTAAATGCAGCCCGTTCTCATAATGTGGTAATAAAGGGGTAGATCAGTATTAATTCTGTGGTGAAAAAGAATTAATATTAATTAATTAATTGTGTCTTAGGTTGTGAACATAGAAATTAATTAATTCATAGGCCAACTTTATTGTTTGCATTAGGTCCCAAGTCTGGCCCAAATTAAATATGCTGAAAGGAGCCCAATAGCCGATTAGGGTTTGCAACCCTTGGTCTATAAATAGACAATTCTCTCTCTCAAACCCTAATCAGTTCAACACAATTCAAATCAGTTGAAACCCTAGTTGAGAGATAGAGAGTGGGTGGCGCATCCTGTGTGTTTGGGAGGAGGAGAAATTCGACTCTAGCTTACACATTCATAGTCATGTGGAATCCTCACCCGTAGCAGGATTGATTAGCACTAGGATACATATCTGAAGATCTAATCTGGAGAACTTATTTTCATTTCTTCTCTCTTTATTAATTAAATCTATAAATTGGATCTGTTTCTAATTTCTTATTCCGCAGATTTAATTAATTCGCGTGGTTGAATCGAGGGATTGGAATTCAAATGCGAAAGATCAGATCAGACCCTATGAAGTTAAGGTAAACTCATAATCCACTGCATTAAATTCATAGGAGCATGCTTAGGGTTTATCCTATGATAATTATTCTCAACATCCATGACCGGTCTGAGTTTATTTGGATTTTGGCGGTTCGGTTCGCCTGGAATCCCTATATAAACTAATCTAGAGACACTTCCTAAGGGTGGTTTCTATACATATTTGACACATCAAAATATAAAAAGGTGAAGGAATTTCGAACCTAAATTCCCAACAACAACAACAACAACAACAACAACAACAACAACAATAATAATAATAATAATAATAATAATAATAATAATAATAATAATAATTAAGCGTTTGGTATAATAGTTCAAGAAACATAGGAAGTGACATATTTTATTAATTATTTAAATATATAAATAAAAAAACATGGAAAGTAATACATGTGTCATCCATATATTAATGTTGAGGTGAGTTGTCAGAGATTAGCGATCACTATAAAATTAAACAGATTTTTTTTGTAATGATAGTAACCAAATAAATCTATGAACCCGAAGGTTGTTGAACCCATAGGAAATGTATGACAAATCAATTTCATCTACTAGCCATAGTTTTCAAATACTTTTGTTTGAGTATCTGAAATCAGAATTTTGGTTTTTATGAATTTAAAGATAACAGAGCAAGAAATTAAAGGTTTTAAATCAATAAATAAAGAATACAAATTATAGGGCAGATAATTAATCTTTTAATGTGCAAAATTCTTCAACTCAACAATGGGGGTAAAAATCAGATTCAATTGGATTCAACTCCTTGATTGACAATTAAACCCTAAATCACTAATGTGTGACTATCTCTCTAGGTCTCAAGAGCACAACATTAATTAATCTCAATAATTATCAAATTCAAACCTACAATTAATTCTATCTTTTGAGACAGAAACTAATTGCATTCAATTTCCTCTTCCTATTATCAATTTTTGTCATTCAGTCCTTGAATTGATAACTACAAACCTAGATTCAATTTAATCTCTCGATTCTTCATTAAATCTGGATTTGATTGAATTAAAACCAGGAAATTAAACCATGCTAGTGAGTTGATTTCTTTAAACATGCATCTAGATGATCATCAAAGCCCTAGAACCTGCTAGGATTTCAAGCCACAAATCATGGTTCAAAATAAAGCAAACATATTATTAAATACTTACAAACGAATAAGAACCTTGAATGACTTAAAAACTCCAATGCTAAAATAAATATTATATGAACGATGTAAAGGGTATCCCTCTAATTTTTGAGCTATCTAGTATATATAGAGGAGAAATTATATCTCAGCAAGGTATTGGACTTGGAATATAAAAAACATCCAAATCTGGTGAAACATTCTTTTTCGGGCCTCCGTGTCGATCGACATGGAGCTTCATGTCGTTCCTCATCTTAACTCCAACTTCGATCGTCATCCAACATTTGTGTCGATCGACTTGGATCTCCATGTCAAACACTTCTTCTTTCCTGCTTTTGGTCGATATCGATCCTCCACATCGATTGACATGCACCATGTCGGTTGACACGGAGGTCTTGTTCAGGATTTTAGCTTTGTCTTCCATGTAGGTCTATATACCGTATGTCGACAGAAACAACAACTTCATCATTCCGGCTCTTTTCACCACTTGGCCACTTTTTTCCCAAAACCTTGCCAAAACTCACCATGACAAGCATAACATCCTCTATAACACACTAATGCATAGAAATAACTAATAACTAAACATAATTTAACTAAAACAATGGAGAAAAATATGGATAAGTGAGTTTATTTACGAGATTATCAATTGACCGTCAACTTTAGTTTGCCATTGGTTCTCAATTTTTTTAATATTATTTCTCCTTTTGTCCTTTCTTGTGATCCATGTATAATGTCACCACTGAGAGTAGCCTAAATGATGGGTGGTACGATGTGCAACGTGTGCAACAATAAAGTGCAAGCATACACTGTCAAGTAATATCTAGGAGTATCTAGAGTCGATCCCACGAGGAATGCCTTTTGTGAAGAATCGTGCACACAATCAACTTACAACAAGGGTTTAACCAATTTGTTGTTGAATCTAATCCCTATGCAAAATAAATGACTGAACATAAACAAGCCAATAACAAGTTTAAGCCAACACACGAACATGACAAATAAAAGTTTCAGTTATAAAAAAGGCAACTCAGGTTGCTGACTCTACGTGCTGGAAAGATGCTACAACATGGATCCTAGTTTAGATTCTAGTGCTGAATCTCTGCAGTTCTCTGCAGTTCTTCCAAACTGTCGAGATTACTTGAGGTAATGACCAATCCACACATTCCTATGCTAGACTAGACAGAACCCAGCTCACAACAAAACAGATTCATAAAGCACACTAAATCCACACATTTTCCAATGGCTAGACTTAGCTCAATTCAAAGCTCTCTCCTAAACATGCTTTTCCAAACATGAAAAGAAATTTATCTTAACAAAGTTGGCCAGACAGAGTAAGATAGGAATGGTAAACACCCAGAACTGATAGATTAACAAGGAATCCAAAACATAACACCAATCCAACAAGAGATCAACAACCCAAGTCTAGAGTATTTAGCTCATGGCTAGGAACAAACAAAACATAGCTGAAATGTCTTTAAATCTAAACATAAGAAATGGTTTAAAAATGCAAACAGAGATAGCTGGGAATGAATTCCTTCAATCCCACAATGGTGTCCTCAGGATTCCTCCTTCGTCCACACTTTAGCTCCTCTCCATGGTGCCTGATCTTTTTCTTTCTCTCCAAGACTGCTGTATTGCTCTCAAATCACGCACCCTTCTGAAATGAGCTGATAATTCCCTTTTATATGTAGGCTCCAATATTCTAGAAGAATATCTTTCTAGGTTTCCACAATTAGAGCTGTGATGCCTTAATTATCCCTGCCCAGGTGGCAACAAGTCCAGGTTCCTTCATTATCCAGCTCAGCCAAGCTTTATCACGCCCTTGTTAGCATTTGGCAGGATACCCAATTCAGGATTTTCTCTCTCCCCGTTTTCTCTCTCTTTGAAACATCCAGCATGCTAAAGCACATGCTCAACATCCAACCCAGCATGCACGTTTCCATCCAATTCTTGCCTCTTATTGTTTCCTGCATTTTATTGCTAGAAATAGACCAAAAAGTGATGAAATCGCAACAATGACTCACTGGACACTAACTATGCATTTACATGCTTATTTACCCCTAAATTGGACTCAAACAAGACTCAAGGACTTCAAATTTATTAATTCAAAGGCATAAATATAACTCTCCTAAGAGAGTTATCACACCCCCAAACTTGAACCTTTACTCGTCCTCGAGTAAACAAATTCACACATAATCAACAAGAAATACTCGAAAACAACTCAGTGCTCGGTACAACTCATTGTTGCTCTCATCAAGATGGTAAATTTAGCTAGAGTCATATACCACAAGCTTCACAACATTTCATCTCTTCATAATTCAGGGTGGTTTAGCAAGAGTATTCCTCCGACTCATTTATTCAATCACATGCTAAATTATTTCAAAAGTGTGATGACTCAAGCCATACAAGTTTCTCATGCCTTTCAATGCATAAACCATCATGCTCATTGAATTCACTTTTCTTTTCTCCATAATGAATTATATGCAAACCTCTCCACTAATGGTGCTCTAAAATCAAAGGATCCGAAGGACTTTTCGGCTTGTAATGTTAGGCTAGGGTTAATGGTTGGGAAATTTTGGATCAAGTGACTCAATAATTGAGCATTCCTAGGCCTTCTTTATTCTATACCCCAAAAGAGTACCTATTACCCCTAGTAAGACTTCCCCTTTTCTTTATTATTTTTGAACTTTCTCCCAATTTTTTTTTTTTAGAATAATTCATCTTCACTCATGCTGTCCACATGCTGTAGCATTCAATCAGCAAGAACTGTAGCTTTTTCGTCCTTTTCTTTTTCTCTCTTTTTTTTACTTTTTTTTTATATTGGACTCACACACTTCTCATACTCTTGTACAATTTTTTTTTCGCACGGCACCCTCACACACCCCCAAACTTAGAATCAAACATTGTCCCCAATGTTGAAAGAAAAACCTAAGAATGCTCAAGAGGGTGCAAGTAAGAGTAAGAACAAAGAGGACATAAGGCTACATATGATTAAGGGAAAGAACAAAAACACGGCAAAAGGCACAAAATAGGAACGAGGGATAATGAAATATAAGTGCGGTCGCATAGGACCGAGGCTAGAAATAAGAAAAATGGCCTTGGTCATATCCAAGTAAAGTTAGAACACTAAATTTCGCCTCAAGGCAAACAGAAATTCAAAAGGAGGTGAATTCTCACAATCATCAGTAAAACAACGAAAAAGAATGATCACCCGAAAAACTTGACCACCAAAATATTTTTTTTTAGTAGGCATGCTAGAAACATGCTGTAGCATGGTAGGTAATGAGTTGTTTGGAAAAATTCGAGCTAAAACACGTAGAATCAATGTTGAGATTATTGTCGTGTTGCGAATGAGTATGGCCACAAGCGAATTGGTGCGAGGGACATTCTCATCATCGAGCAAGAGATTGATGCACGATAACACGAGTTATTCTCAGCGGGACATAGATTATATACATGACACGACCGACAATAGTGCATGAAAAACCATATTCAATAACCATAACAAAAGACAGAAAACAACCAAAGTAACACACACAGTACGTAAAAGTAAAAGTTATTCAGCAGGACAGAAAAACATGTTCGAGCAAAAATAGGGAGTTATGAGAGTCAAAATAACCAGTTGGCGATCAATCTTCTGGATCAGCATCAACATCCCAAGATGTGCGCAAGAGCAGAGGGAAGTCCGGCAGACGCTCGCAGTACCGCTGGAGCATTGCATCGCGCTCGGCCATGTAATGGCATAGACGGGTCATCTTGTCTGCATGGAACCGCTAGTGTCGGGTAACTGTGCGCTTTAAAGCACGGACGTCCTTGAACACCTCAGAAGCAGTCTTGCGGAAAATATTGATGCCCTCTTGCACGATTTCCAGTCGGATCAACAAATCTTCATTGGTAGGTTGGTTGGGTTCAGAAGAGGATGCAGCATGCTGAGCAGAAGCTGCAGCATAGGCTGGCTGCTCAGTTTCAGCTCCCTGTGGTCGCTTGAACCTCCGCAACATCTGGTGAGCATTAATCAAACCACTATTCCAATCTTGCTCATCGGTATCCACAATCGGCACACCCTTCCTCTCGCACAGAGCAGTGATCATGGACGGAAAGTACAAAGGTCCTACAGTGCGGCCAGCACGACTTTCCAAAGAAGTGAGAAGTATGGGTGCATAATCAAAAGGGGTACCTGAAACAATAGCAACACAGATCATGGCGCGCTGGTCATTCATTTTATTCTCATGGGTGGTTGGGGAAAGTCGGCTCCGAATAAAGTGGAACCAAAGCCGAGCAGCAGGTTTCAACTGGTTGGTAACTACCAAAGGGGCTTCGCCATCTTGAAGAATCCACTGCACATCTGAGTCTTCAGGGGCAAGGATATCCAACGCCCATTTGCGATCCTCCTCAGTAGGCTTATCATACCTGTCCCAAAAAGGGTCTGGCTGAGGTGGTGTTGTACCATAGACTCGGTGCACAAGGTGAGGGTTAAGGTCCACTCTCACTCCACGCACTTTAGAAGTGAACTCCCAATCCCCAACTCTCTTCAGATTGGAGTAAAATTCACGAACAACGGGAACAACAGGCGCCTCAGGCAAAACAACAAATGGGGCCCATTCCAACTTAGCAATGGAATCTTGAAGGTCCACAGGAAGGTTGGTCAAATCAGTTGGGAATCCCCTCTCAATCAGCATGGGAGGAGGGCCTCGCCTTTGAGTTTTAGCCGGTGACCCGTGCGGAGGTGGGGATTCTTACCTTGCAGCTTGCTTTCGCAAAATCTATCGAGGAGTAGGATTCTTCTTGCACGCCTTCTTGACGCGCTTCTTTGTAAGCTGGGATGTGCCTGCTGCCTCCGGCGGTTCTGTGGTAGCTGTTGGCTTCAAGTTCTTCGGGAATTTGCACAAGGCACGATGAGGCTTGGTTTTATCTTTCTTGGCAGGAGGACTATCAGATGCGGAAAGTTCCACCGGTGAAGATGTAGAAGTAACAGGGGCCTTTCCTTTCGCTTGCTTGGTGGCAGCCCGAGTTCTGGGCACTCGACGGTGAGTACCGGCTGTGGTGGCATCTGGTTGAGGGGTAGGAACTGGCAAATGGGGCGCTGAGTCGGTGGGTGTCGGAGTTGTGGAATATGTGGCCACATTCTCCTCCAATGAGGGCACCTTCTTTGTTTTCTGGGGTACCTGTTTCTTCCTCATTATTTGATTCAACCTGAATTTGCGAATGTTGTTTGTTAATAACATTTATTCATCCTCCAAAGCATAATCAGAACTAATGGACAACCTCTCACATTTATTCATCCAAAACCCGAGTAAGAAACAGGGTAACCCTCGAAAAATCAGACATTCGTACCCCAAAGAACCCACAATAACAAGCTACCCAGGAATGTTCTCAGCAGGCAGTTGCACAGATTTTTTTTCAGAATCAAAATTACAAGAAGATACTAACCCTAAGGTGCAACCCACAGAAATTTCTTCCTACCCATGTGATGGTTTACACAAGAAACAACAATATCAACCCAAGAACAGGCGAAATCCATGGAAGCTACATGTTAGCGCACGTAACAAGCAAACCCATTTAACACATGCAACAATTCCAAAGAAATAGACTCCAAAGCCACATGCTCGTAATGAGAATCAGCTAAAAATACTTTCTGGACAACAAGATCAAGAAGGGCAAGCGAAACATACCTTTGGAAATGGATTTCGACGTGAAAATAGAATGCCCAGGGTTTTGTTTAAACAGTGAAGTGTAGAGAGTGGAGAGAGAATAAGAAAGTTGAATAGGTGAGAGAAAGAAAAGTGAAGAGGTTACCTTTTTAGAGTAATGATATCAGATCAGGAGGAAGTAGCAGGAAAAGATTTAAATATTAGCAGAGTAACTTATTTTAAAATGTTCCTCCTGTGCACACTTAGTGGAAAAACGCGGTCAAAAAAAATTGGCCGTTACTGCTTAGGTACCATGCTGTAGCATGTAGCTAGCACCCTCTAGACACCCTCAAACTTACCATTCA
>JAPKLW010000853.1:99414-116719 GCA_026898455.1 Plectranthus barbatus
AGATATCTGGCCTGGTACACAGCATCGCATACATGAGACTACCCACAGCCGAAGCATATGGTACAAGACTCATCTCGTCTTTCTCCCGCTGTGTCTGAGGACACTGCCCACTAGAAAGACGAACGCCATGTCGGAAAGGTAGCAAGCCTTTCTTGGCGAGTTGCATGCTGAACCGGGCTATCACAGTATCCACATAGGATGCCTGGGACAAGCTCAACATTCTTCTTTTACGATCTCGTAAGACCTTAATCCCAAGAATGTAGCCAGCTTCACCCAGATCCTTCATTTGGAACTGTTCGGATAACCAAACCTTGATTTCGGACATCACTCCCTCATTGTTTCCAAATAGGAGTATGTCATCAACGTATAGTGCAAGGAAGACCACGCTCCCACTGACACAAAGTCGGTAAACACAACTTTCGTTTTCCAACTGTGCAAATCCATAGGATTTAATCACATTGTTGAAACGTAAGTTCCACGACCTTGAAGCTTGCTTAAGTCCATACAAGGACTTCCTAAGCTTCCAGACAAGATGTTCTTCGCCCTTGCTTATGTAACCCTCGGGTTGCTGCATATAGATGTCCCTACCTTCTTCAAGGTAACCGTTCAGGAAAGCAGTTTTGACATCGATCTGCCAGATGTCGAGGTCCATATGCGCAGCTATGGCAAGTAGTATCCGGATGGACTTGAGCATGGCTACGGGTGAAAAGGTTTCGTCATAGTCAATGCCCTCTTTCTGACTATAACCCTTTGCCACCAGCCTGGCCTTGAAAGCCGTAATCTTTCCATCCGCCCCTTTCTTTCGTTTGTATACCCATTTGCACCCTATGGCCCTAAAGCCATCCGGCAAATCAGTTTTCTGGTATACATCCATAGCAGTTATGGATTCTATTTCAGAATCCATGGCGACTTGCCATTTGGCAACATCCTTGTCCTGCACTGCCTCTTCGTAAGTCAGTGGGTCAGAGTTCTCATGTCCGTCTTCCAGGCTCAAGTCCGAAGACTCACCCACGAACATGTACCTTTCCGGTTGGAAAATGACTCTCCCACTGCGACGAGGCATCGGTGCCGTGTCAGTAGTAGGTGCAGTGATTTGTGGTCCTGCACCTTACACTGAAGAACGTGTCTGTGGTGCTGTACCTCTCACAGGTGCACCCACATCTACACGTTCCCCTTCCCTTGGAATTGCATTCTCGTTCTCAATTTCTAGAAGAACGATATCACTCCTTGACCTGTGATTATTCACATACTCGTCCTCCAAGAATCTGGCGTTGGTGCTAACAACGACTCTTTGACTCTCAGGACAGTAAAAGTAACCACCTTTCGTTTGCCTGGGATACCCTATGAACAGCATTACTTTTGACCTGCTTTCTAATTTATCAGCTTCCTTCGACAGTACGTGTGCAGGACAGCCCCATACTCTAAACTTGCACAAACTAGGTTTGCGACCAAGGAAGAGCTCAGAAGGCGTCTTAGGAACTGATTTAGAAGGCACCACATTAAGCACGTAAGCTGCTGTCTCCAATGCGTAACCCCAAAACGAAATTGGTAAGTTTGCATAACTCATCATTGATCTTACCATCTCTAGAAGAGTCCTATTTCTTCTTTCAGCTACACCATTTTGCTGGGGAGTACCCGGTGCAGTCCATTGGGATGTAATCCCATTTTCTGACAAATATTACAGGAACTCGTTACCGAGGTATTCGCCACCGCGGTCAGATCGCAGTGACTTGATAGTTTTCCCGACCTTCTTTTCTACCTCAGCCTTGAACTCTTTGAATTTCTCAAAGCATTCAGACTTGTAGCGAAGCAGGTAAACGTATCCGTACCTTGAGTAATCGTCAATGAAAGTGACGAAGTACTCGTACCCTCCACGAGCCTGCGTGGACATCGGTCCACACAAGTCAGAATGGATCAACTCTAACACATCCTCTGCTCGAGACTGACTAGCCTTGAAAGGCCTAGTAGACATCTTGCCCTCGATTAAGAGTATACTCGTTAAGAGTATACTCCTTCTTGTTAAGAGTAACTCGTTAAGAGTATACTCCTTCTTGTTCATGACAACAATCAGTCTGAAATACTCAAAGGATTTGGGTAGAGAGTTCAGTATGACATCGACCTTAGCCTTAACCTCGATACCTCCACTGTGCACAGTTAGCTCATCCATGAGGTGAGTCATGGAAACTACGTGCTCTCTCACTCGTTGTAATAGTCTACTTCCTCTTGCGAGGATTCATTAGTGGGCACTTATAGGACAAAGTACTTGTAGAACGAACATGTGTTCTTCCACAATCAGGATGTATTCAAGGTTGCGTTTCCATTCCAGGAAGTTTGGACCAGTTAGAGAAATATGTGCGAGAATATTGATAACACTAGACATAGACATATCCGAAACAATAAAGAATCTTAAATAAGAACATACATGTTGAACTTCGAAAACAAATGCATTGAAAACCTTTTAATAAATCAAATACAAATATTTTCCACTAATTGCCCAAGAGTTCCCACCGCAAGCTACACTCGTAGACGTTTACGATGTCACCCTCAACCAGAACTGCGGGTTTTAAGCCCCAATTCATTTAATTTCACTACCATGTCAGGAAGCTTTTGACACTAGAAATTAATAATTAGTGAAAGCCTTAGACCAAGCCATCCTTACAAGAACAGGGATGCGATTCATGCATTATATTCTAAGATGCTTCTAAGCGATTAACCACAAATTTAACTCCGGCCAAAAGAGACAGTTTAGCATGGCACGCAACCATACCGCACAACCCTCAAAGCTTTTGTTATCTTTAATTTAAATCAATCCTAGAATACTTGTGAAAGAGGTCTACGCAAGCTACACTCGTAGACGTTTACGCAAAGCCCTCCCACTATTCACATGATTTAAATTGTTTGTCTAGAAATCCCAACAACCGTACCCATGTACCTCCGGGAACTAGCAAGCTACACTCGTAGGCGTTTACTAGAACGAGAGATACACTTACAGCCTAGGACCGCTTTGTGGAGGTCTGTTGATTTTAATTAAAAAATCCGCTTAGTATTTTTCTTTTAAAAGGTTTCTTTATGCGCACACATAATTTCTTTTTGTCATTATATTTCTCAAAATTTTGCATGTAATTAAACAAGCCCAAAAATCCCAAAATATAATCCAACAAAAGAAATTAATCACATAAGCATGCTTGGAAAGCTGTAAATAATAAAAGCAGTAAATCATGCTTTTCCTATTATCTACACATGCTTAATTGCGCACATAAATAAATCACATATCATACGAGGACAATTAAGGCAAACAAAAATTCCTCGTGGCCCCAAAAATAGAAAATAAAATTCTATTCTATTACAATTTGAATTTTGAAATTAATTTGGATAAATCCAAATCTTTTCAAATCTTTCCAAATCTTCAAGGGCCTCCAAATCTTCAACCACCAAATCTTTTTAGATTTAGGCCTTCGTGATCTGATGATTTGCCCTAACCCTAATGCAAACCCTAGGGTTTACACCGGATTGCACAAACCACCAAAACACGAGCCACCGCCACAGGGACAGCAGCCGCCGATGACAACCACTGCCGCCGCCGCCGCCTGCAGCCGACCGCCGCCGCCGCCCGCGGAGCTCGTTTCCGCGCATGCCGCTGCACCGCCCACGCCGTTGCCGGCCTCCGCCCGCGCGCGCTGCTCGCTCCGCCGGCCGCGCCCGCCGCCGCCGTCCGCCGTGCATGCGCGCACGGCCTCCTGCCGCCGCTGTGCACTGCCCTTCGCCGGCTCCGTCTTTGTTCTTCGTCCTCGACCCGTCCAATTAAATAAATTTGAAAATTACAGAAACTATTCTATTACAATTTTCAAATCTACACTAATCATGGATTTTCTCATGATTTTACAAAACAATTCAGCCCTACACGGATAAACCACCGCGGGCTGAATCAACGGGTTGCCACGAGGAACAAAAACCAAACATCCACAATAATAAATTCATACATGCAAAATTTGAATTTAATTATGAACAACAGAGCCATAAATCAGAAACCTGGCTCTGATACCAATTGTAGGGTTTTACCGTGAACCGAATCACCAAAACCAAATGAACCGGATCGGATCTATGGATATTGCTCATAATACAAATTCACAAAACCCTAGAATGCTCCTATGAATTTAATACAAGATTGTGGATTTAGGGTTTACCGTTATTCCGTAGTCTCTGAACCAATCTTTCGCGTTTGAATTCCAAACTTCGATTCAACCACGCGATTCGAATTTGTCTGCGGAAACAGAAATTAGCAACCCTAATTTCAAAATTAAATTCGAAAACAAAGTAAGAGGAAAAGAGATCTGTTCTCCAGATTAGATCTTCAGATCTGTATCCCGGCGCTGTTCAGATCTACTACTGGTGAGGACTCCGTAGATCTGTGACTTGAGCAGGACCAGAATTCAAAAATTCTCCTCCCTTGAATCTCCAGTCGGCGCCCCCTCTCTCTCTGCCCTAGGTTTTTGACTGATTTGAATAATCACAAAAGGTGGCTAGGGTTTCCAGAGAGAGTGGTCTATTTATAGACCCAGGGTTTTATCCCTAATGGGCTACTGGGCTCAATTCAACACACTTATTTGGGCCAGACCTGGGACCTAATGCAAATAATAAAGTGGGCCTATAAATTAATTAATTCCCATGTCCACAACCCAGGACACAATTAATTAATTAATATTAATTCTTTTTCACCACAGAATTAATACTGACCTACCCCTTTATTACCACGTTATGAGAACGGGTTGCATTAATTGAGAATCCCCATATTTAAGGTTACCGGACATTCATTAATTAATCGGAGCCTCTGACAAGCTCTCACTACAATTAATTAATATCTTATTATTCCTGAGTAGTACCACTCAAACCTTATCACTCGTGCCTGAACTTAATCAGCCTGCAGGACTTTGGCACGATGAATGTTATTGAGCTCCTCAGGGAATGTCCCCATCCTATTACTCGGATATGGTTACCTAAGTTCAGTCTCAGGCGGTACTACACGAACTGCTGTTACCCAAGATGCGGATATACGAGCGCGCTGTGTTGGCTCTCCACCATGGCAAGTCAAAGCAACAGTCAACCCGTGCAAACCCCTGAACCTTCGTTAGGGTTTGGACTCAATCAATATAACGAGATCTTTTATTCGCTGATGTCAGACAGACGGATATATCTCACTGCGGTCCATCAATACGCCACCTCTGCGTACCAGCATGTCAAGTAACCAAGACAAGCTACTTATTCCGACAATGCCGCAGCCATCCGGACAGACGTATCCTCACACGCTGTCTCGACTGTGATTATGGTTTATGTCTCACTAGGTCAAGTGATCATACTGTCTTCTGCGATCTACTACACGCAGCAAAATCATCCCTATCGGTGAGACAAGAGGATACCATTGTTCATACATGTACGATTGTTAACAGATAGGAGAAATAAACCGTTGTATACACATTGTAATAAATGCTTTCAGTATACAAAACCCATCAGGTTGTTCTTGTTATTCCCCATGTAGCAGACAGATGCAGGATTATGTGGGCACTCATCAAACTTATGTGCTTCTCCACAATAGATACAAGAGGTATCCATCATCACTTGATTCACTGTCTGTTCCATTGGTTGAGGTAGTTGATTTGCTGCCATAGAGGCCTCCATACTTTTGACTGAAGTACCAATTGCCTCTATCTGAGCCTGCATAGTAGTCAGAATACTAGATTCTGCACCTCCTGTCACCTTCTTGGCTGTTTGAGCTCTGGAGTTTGACCATTGACAATTATTCTCAGAGATCCTCTCTAGAATTTCAAAGGCTTCATTATAAGTTTTCAACAATATGGCTCCATTGGCAGAAGCATCTAACACCAGCCTTGAAGTTAGGTTCAGTCCATTGTAGAAAGTCTCCAACTGAATGCAATGAGGTATGCCATGGTGTGGACATTTCCTCAATAACTCTTTATACCTCTCCCAAGCTTCACTGACTGATTCCTCATCCTGTTTGAAAGCCATAATATCATTTCTGCACCTTGTATTTCTGGTGGGAGGGAAATATTTCAAGAGGAATTTCTCTGCCATCTCATTCCATGATGTCACAGTTTCTGGTTGGATGTTGTTCAACCAGGTCCTAGCACTATCCCTTAAAGAGTAAGGGAATAGCCTTAGCCTCAATGCTTCTGTAGTTACACCAGGTAACTTAAAATTATCACTCACATCTTGGAAGGATTTCAGATGAAGGTGTGGATCTTCTGTTGACAGCCCACTGAATTGCCCTATGGTTTGCAACATCTGGAACATCACTGACTTTAATTCAAACTGCACTGCTGCAATCTCAGGTTGCACAATTCTAGATTTCAGAACATTGAACTTAGGATCTGCATATGCTCGAATGCATTTATCCTTAGCATCTGCCATAACCAAAGCATTTCCTGGTTCTTGATCTCCTCCTCCTGCGTTAGCCATTCTATTCCTCTTTCTTCTTTGTCTTCTTCTATTTCTTCGGAAAGTTCTTTCGATCTCTGGATCAACTAGCAGAACCTCAGGTGGTTCTCTCTGGTTCATACACCAAGCAAACCTGAAAGTGAACAGAAACTCTAACTTCAATTTCCTGTTTTTGTGTTTTTATAAATAGTTTAATATTGTTAATTATAGCTGTAATTAAAGAGCAACGAGATTCTTTGGCACTCCCCGGCAACGGCGCCAAAAGCTTGGTACGATGTGCAACCAGTGCAACAATAAAGTGCAAGCATACACTGTCAAGTAATATCTAGGAGTATCTAGAGTCGATCCCACGAGGAATGCCTTTTGTGAAGAATCGTGCACACAATCAACTTACAGCAAGGGTTTAACCAATTTGTTGTTGAATCTAATCCCTATGAAAAATAAATGACTGAACATAAACAAGACAATAATAAGTTTAAGCCAACACACGAATAGGAAAAATAAAAGTTTCAGTTATAAAAAAGGCAACTCAGGTTGCTGACTCTACGTGCTGGAAAGATGCTACAGCATGGATCCTAGTTTAGATTCTAGTGCTGAATCTCTGCAGTTCTCTCAAGTTCTTCCAAACTGTCGAGATTACTTGAGGTAATGACCAATCCACACATTCCTATGCTAGACTAGACAGAACACAGCTCACAACAAAATAGATTCATAAAGCACACTAAATCCACACATTTTCCAATGGCTAGACTTAGCTCAATTCAAGGCTCTCTCCTAAACATGCTTTTCCAAACATGAAAAGAAATTTATCTTAACAAATTTGGCCAGACAGAGTAAGATAGGAATGGTAAACACCCAGAACTGATAGATTAACAAGGAATCCAAAACATAACACCAATCCAACAAGAGATCAACAACCCAAATCTAGAGTATTTAGCTCATGGCTAGGAACAAACAAAACATAGCTGAAATGTCTTTAAATCTAAACATAAGAAATGGTTTAAAACTGCAAACAGAGATAGCTGGGAATGAATTCCTTCAATCCCACAATGGTGTCCTCAGGATTCCTCCTTCGTCCACACTTTAGCTCCTCTCCATGGTGCCTGATCTTTTTCTTTCTCTCCAAGACTACTGTATTGCTCTCAAATCACGCACCCTTCTGAAATGAGCTGATAATTCCCTTTTATATGTGGGCTCCAATATTCTAGAAGAATATCTTTCTAGGTTTCCACAATTAGAGCTGTGATGCCTTAATTATCCCTGCCCAGGTGGCAACAAGTCCAGGTTCCTTCATTATCCAGCTCAGCCAAGCTTTATCACGCCCTTGTCAGTATTTGGCAGGATACCCAATTCAAGATTTTCTCTCTCTTTGAAACATCCAGCATGCTAAAGCACATGCTCAGCATCCAACCTAACATGCACGTTTCCATCCAATTCTTGCCTCTTATTGTTTTCTGCATTTTATTGCTAGAAATAGACCAAAAAGTGATGAAATTGCAACAATGACTCACTGGACACTAACTATGCATTTACATGCTTATTTACCCCTAAATTGGACTCAAACAAGACTCAAGGACTTCAAATTTATTAGTTCAAAGGCATAAAATGTAACTCTCCTAAGAGAGTTATCAATGGGGTTGTCACCTGCCATGTAGGAAGCTTTAAATTCTTGAATCTGAGTAGATAACTAAAAAGCTACTGTGTCCTAGAGAGAGTGAGAGAGAGTGGGCGGCTGTGTAGATCCGGTAGCGCATTCTCACCAAATTTCCAGATCGAACAAGGGAATAGATCAGAAGATCAAATCTGTAGGAACACCATCAACGATCTACCACCGTTATTCAATCCGCAGGAGTTGAGGTATTCCTTTGAATCTACGTATTAAATTAAATAGGATCATGCATAGGGCATTTTCTGTTTGTCATAATGTTTATTTTGATATCCATAAAACGAATCTGGAGTTAATAAATAAATATTGATTCACGTCGCCTATTGTAGACTCAGTTCCTACACTCCATCCTCCCGTCATCTGTGACACTCACCTAGGAACTCCCTAAAGACTCAGTCTTCAGGTTGAAGTGGGGACTCACCCCATAGCCTCCTTCCTGGTGGTTGGATGTTTACTGTTCTTCCCAGAACTCAGGTTGGATGTTTACTTGTTCTTCCCAGAACTCAGGTGGTTGACATACGCCCGAGAGAATCAGGATCCCAGACTAGGAAACTGATTGCTATGAATATATCTCAGAAATATATATTCACCAAAGAAGAGCTTCAGCTTTACAGCTTCAACCTCGTGCTAGGAGAAGTTAGCACGGTATAACTTGAGTTGGAGACTCAAGTCTCGTGTAAGGAAACACGGAAACTCAGGGAGTTTGTAGAGAGATCCTCTTTGTCGTGTGAATACTTTAAAATTCTTAGCTTAGAGTTCTTTCAAACTCGTATGTTTTTGTGTTGATCATTAACTATTGAAGGTTGAGGTGCAGAACCTTTTATAGAGGATTTCCTCAAGGCATTTTGAATTTCTGCCTGTTAGACACAAAAATCCAGACGTTAGACTCATGGAAGACATTGTCCGATTGTAGCCCATGTCTTAGGTCTGCGACCAGCTCTGCTCTGTTGCGTTAGTGTACCACACACTAACTTTATGTTAGACTAAGTTCTCAGTTTGAGGAACCCAGGTTTGGATAACCACGTACTGACTTACACTTGGGCATATTTAAATGTCTAAGTCTGACTGAGCTTCGATATCTTTTGAATTGCTCAATCTTTAAAGGTAGAGACTCTCGTACTGACTTTCAAAAGTCATTACCTCTTAGCCCTCATACTGACTTCCTTAGGTCAGTATGGTAGACCCTCATACTTACTATTCATAGTCAGTATGGAAACGCCCTCATACTGATTTCTCCGTATTAGTATGGAAAACCCTCATACTAACTTCTCCTTAGTCAGTACGGGGAAGCCCTCATACTGACTTCTCCTGGTCAGTATGGTAGACCTTATACTGAGTGCTCCAATCTCATTTTAAGATTAAGGCTGGACTTGGTAAGAACCAAGTTTCAGGTGTGTAAGTAGTCAGTTCTCGAGCATTCTCCTTTGATCGGTGTTCAGCGTAAGTTCTATTACAACTTAATTTGATCCTATACAAGGATTACAGATTAGAACTCTAGACTCTGAAAAACTGGCTAAGATGACATACAATCTTCGACCCACCAAAACACAAAAAGTAAGGAAAGATTTCTCTAACAAAAATCCTAACAATGACAAGCATAATACCCTCTAAAATATACTCACACTCATTTTATTATAAAAAATAAACTAAAATTCACAAAGAAATAAGAAATAAATGCGATAAGCGAGTAGAAATATGACCTCGAACAGGCCGCCTTGGAGGTTAAGCTGGAGGCCCGTGATAAAGCTTTCGAGAAAATCAAAGCAAAAACTGAGGCCAAGAAGAAGCAAGAGATGGCAGAAATTCGTGCCAGATCTCTTAAAGGAAAGACCCACGCTAATGAGGCTGATGCTCCATTCATTCCGGATATCCAGGGGACCAAGATTCTAACAATCCAGGAAACTCCCACAGACATTATGATCGATGAAGCCTTCAATATATTATTGCAGAGGTCACTCTATCGGAGGTTGATGTTCTCAATGTAGTGGATCTTTATGCTGGAGAAGAGCAGGCCCTTACGCAAGGATATGTCGGTCTGACTCAGACTGAAGCGAGATAAGTAGAGCAGGCAGCAGTGCAAGGGGATATTGGCCTTGCTGTTGTTGAAGTAGTTGAAGAAACTAGGGCGACCACCCCGGTAAAATTGGAAGAAATTGTTAAAGAAGTGTGGGCTACCACCCCGACAAAACTGGCAGAGTCTATTATTGAGAAGGTGTTGGTGGAGGTGCCTTGGAAGCACATCTGGTGTGGAGAGTGAGATTTTAATGCCACAAAACATGTTGGCAAAATTAGATTTATCTGTGCAGGAACATGCGAGCACCTCAGTCCAAGAGAAACCCAATACATAAGCCCAGGCGAAAGAAGAAGTTTATACTATTGAGGAGGATAATTTTGATTCGTCTGAAGCTGAAGAGTTTGATGAATCTGAATCAGTGGAGGAGCACATGATCAGGATAAAAAGGGGCCATCCATGGGATCAGAGACTGAAAGCAACTTTAAGGATGCCAGCTGAGCACACAATAGGTATAGTTCTACTAGAAGGCCTTCCTAATCCCAAGTTTTTAGTCCAGAGGATCACACACTGGTGTCCTCCTCTCAGTGAACTTTCCGAAGACAACGAAGGCATCTTCTACTGGGCCAATATCATTACTCAACAAGTAGAGACACAAGTAGATCATGAGATTAAAAAAACCTTTGCCAGATACTTGTTCGAAAATCCTCAAAACTGAGAGGTCTTACTGCAAGAATTCAGAAGATGGAGGATCATCGACTTTTGCTCTCATGAGCTAAGTCATGAAGAAAGGGACATACTCAAGGCCATACTAGGCCTCACCTTCTGGAAGTCTGATGAGCAGTGGGTTGACATCTTCACGGGTCCTATCAAGGAACGAACCAAACAATGAATTGTCAAGCAAGTGAAGAGGAGGCTAAAGAAGATCAAGGCACACAGACTAGTGTCTAACCAGGCTTATTTCCCTCTGTTTAAACTGAAGAAGAAAGTGAATGAAACTGAAGGTCAATTTTTTAAACCCATGTGATTCCAAACAGGTTTTGAACTGGAATACCACTTCTCTGAGCTCACATTGAACATTGAGCTTCCACCTCTGAGGACATCCCACCTCCAGCTGTTGATGCTGCATTGGTCTCATGGGCGTTGGAGCGCATGGCAAAGGAAGACTAAGCAGCCAAGGCTCATCAAGCTCGAGAAAAAGAGTAAAGGAGATGGTGGATTGTACAATTCAGTCCATCGGTGTACATGGTTCAAGGGCCTCTTCAAATTAATTGGCCCGTTGTTGTTACTGATGATCAAGTTGAGGCCTCCAATTCTATTACTCTCCCTCAATCTGCACCTGTCAATAATGATCAGCTCCTGGGGCACATCAATGACCTTGTTGAAGAACAGGTCCGAACCAAAATGGAAGAAGCCAAGGCAGCTCTGACCAAAGTAATAGAAGAGTAGAAAGATACCGTGACCTCAATGGTGACCACATTTCTGGTGATGGCCAAAGAGGAGGAAGAGCTGAGAAGTAAAGCTGATGAAGAAATACGTAAGGCAGAAGAGGAGCAACAGAGACACGAGGAAGAGAACATGCTGAAGCAAGAGGCTTATATGGCCAAACTCATAAATTTGATCGCCTCTCTCGGAGACATGACCAAACTCGCACGCTCATCAGGAAAGAAGTTATTTATGTTCTCTTCTTGCTTGTACTTCATTGGAAAATCTAGCTAGACTTCCTTATGTTGTAAAGCTTTGTTTTGTAAACTAACTCATAGATAGTTCTTTCATGTACCTGCAATGATCATATCCTTAATGAAATAACTGACTTGTTGATGACAAATCATGTTTGTCCAACATAGAGTCATTTTTACTTTGGATGAACTTACACTTTCCAGTGTAATCAACATCCTTTCGCTCTTGCTTAATATTTTCTTACTCTATTTTTTACTTTGAAAAATTTTAACCGAGCAATATTTCTCCCAGTTTAAGGGGGAAGATCCTATGTAGAGTAGGTTGAGTCTAAGGATGTACATTCCACGAGTTTATAGTTTGATAGATAACATTTGTAAAAACTTTGAAAGTCAGTCGCTCCTCATAGATCAACTTATATAGTGTAGTTGGTTAGATGACTTTGACCACACCAAAAGGGGAAAATTGTTAGGAAATTGTTTAGAATCTTCTTACTTATTGTGTTTTGTTGGGTCAAAGCTTTGATCAAGTCTAACCAGTCTAAGTCTCTAGATTAGCTTTAGTTTAGTCTTACAATGTAAAGTTCTATAAGGTCTTTTTATCGAGTTGTAAGCTGGAATTGATTGAAGAACAAATTGATGAGTCAGTCTGGGATGTGCAAAAGACTAAAACAGACTGAAGCTCAGTATGGAATTGACCAGTCTGGGTAGGACTACATCAAATGGAACTGATCAGTTTGAGTCTGACCAGTTTGGAGCTTACTAGTCTCATGATAAGCTCGGATTTTGACTCACTTATCTCTATTGTTTTCAAGTGTTTTAATTAGTTTTATTGAGTTTATTAATATATTTTGAGCATGAGTCGAGTTTGTGGGTATTATGGTTGTCATGGTGTGTTTTTACAGGTTTTAGGCTGAATTCAATGGAAACCCGTACCGAAAGCAAAAGATGTTCAAAGAAACAGTCACTACTTCTTCCATGCATGGAATCTGAGCTAATGGAACATGGAAATAGAAATATATTTGAATTAGCTTTCCAATTCAACTGGAATTGGGTCAATCGGAGTTTGGGAGTAAAAGTTATGGCCAAAACCGTAAGACTGCGCATAAGGATCAAAAAGAGGGAAAAGGTCTCTACCTCGACCGATTTGAAGGCCACGTCGACCGATACAAGAGGACATGCGTCGACTGACGCAAGCTTTGTGTCAACCGACACGGACCCAAAAAAGGACAAAAAGATATTTTTATGGTTAAATCATATTTTTGGCCCTAGATCCCAATTTATACACCTCTACCTCTGTAAATACTCATATAGCTTGAGTTTAGAGAGGAATCAGTCCTTATTCACTCCTCAGTTTAGTTTTTATTCAAGTTTTTGGAGATTGAAGACTCGAACAACCTTTATTTTTCGTTGTAAGTTTTATTATGCAATTTAATAGTATTTTTTGTGTTTCTTTTCATCATGAGTGGCTAGAAACCCTAGCGAGTTCTAGGGCTATGTGTAATTAATCATGTTTGCATGTTAGATTAATCAACTCAAAATTGCATGGTTTCAATTCAAGAATTAATTGATAGAACTTAGAATTGAAGATGGATCGAGAGATGAATTTGATTCTATGTTCATAATTATTGATCGAATGACCGAGAGGAGAAGATTAATAATAGGAAGAGGAGTTGAATATAATTGGTTTTCTGTCTCAAAAGGAAGAGTAGCCAATTATAGGGATTAAATCTATTTTTATTAAGGTTGATTATTATTGTGTTCTTGAGGCCAACCAAGCATATACAGTCACATGATAGTAACCTCGATTAAATTGCCCAACCAAGGAATTTTAACATTTTATTTGATTTCCCACTATTGTAGAGTTGATTGATTTGGCATGTATTCTGATTGATTTTTTGCCCTGGAATCTGTGCTTCTTTAATTTGCTTTTAAAACCCTTTAAATTCCTGCATTGTTATCTTTAAATTCCAAAACCGAACTCAATTTTTTGTCTACTCAAACAATAAATTTAAAAACTATAGTTAGTATATGGGATATTTTCGTTGCACAATTCCTCTCAGTTCGATTACCTTGGGTATTTTATAAATTTATTCGCCACTGTATTTGCAATTAATCTGCGAATTTTGTAGTGATCATCTCACACATCAAACTTGTCAGTCTGGGGATCGATGTCGAATTGAATGATGTTGTCAGCCAACATGGACTTGCCAGCCTGACGCCTTCAGCATGAGATCTTAGTTACAATCCCCACACATAGAGACAAGAATAATTTGTCTGAGGAATGGTACTAACAAGTACGCACTTTAAGGATTGGAGATTTCTTAAAGTATGCAAACCCAGGACTTCAGTCTAGATTCCTCGGACTGATCAGTCTGGTGATCAAATATTGTCGTTCTGACAGAAAGGTGAATAGACACTGTCGAAGTCAAAAAAAGCGGGAGAAGGTACAAGATTTCCCAGAAAGGCTACCTACCCGTGCAGAGTGAAAGAACATCGGATTGGACGAACATCTAATGTGTCAAACGGCTCTAAAGATTTGAATCTCACCTCGCCTTTAAATAGTCGAGGACTTCTAGATATTCAAGTACCTAACACCGAACTCTCGAGCTTGCCGAAACTTTGCAGAATTTCCTACTCAATAGTTAGAGGCTTATTCAAGACTTTCCTTGTGTCATCCTCATGAACACGAGACTCGGAACGTCTAGTTCTTGAGTTATTCTTGGTGTTCTTTCTCTCCAAGAAAGAACACAACAGTCAAGTATGATATTGTAATACACCGTGTGTTATTAAGATGTTTTGTCAATAAATCGAATTCATTTGATTGTGAGATGAGGAATTAATTGCATTATTGAGCTCGAAATTATATTGGAATTTTATGGAATTATGGAAATTTATGAGGAAGTAACAAGGTGGATCATGATTTTGGAAAACATGTCATGAATTATGGAAATTTGAGGAGGAATTATAAAATAAGTATGATATAAGGTGGGAATTTAACATATTATATGAGACAAGGGTGAAAGTATATCATATTATTGTGTCTAGAGGGGGAATTATATGATTTGGTGCAAGCATAGGTTATAACTTTCCATCATATAGTATAGGGTAGAGAGAGAAAGTGTGAGAAACACACCCCATTTCCAGAAAATCCACCCCAACTCGTCAGCTTTTCGGCAAGATTCTGGCCAGCACCGGACACCATTTGACAAGCCATCACCACCATTGTGTAGATCATCCTTCGGGCTTCGTTTTGAACTAAGGCTGCCATCGTGAAGTTGAGCGAGCACGGAGTTATCGTAGAAAGAAGGTAAGGGGTTATCAACTTGGAATCTTGTGGGTTTAAGTTTGAATCTTGTATAAACGAGCTTGAATTCGTATTTTGACGATGTATTTGTGTTCCCCATCGTATAGTGAGGCTTCCGACGGTCTGAAACGTGCAAAACACCACCAGAAACCGTCACCGCCGCCGTCAACTTTGAGAGCTCCGGTGAGCCTCGTTTTCTCTCCAATCCTTGCGTATTTCTTGTGTTTGTTAGCACATTTGTAATCTTTGTAGTCTGGGGAGTCGATATATATAATTGCATGTATGATCGGAGTTGAATCCGGCGAGTTACCGGAGGTTGCAGGTTCAACCTTGAAGAACCCGCGAGGAAGACGACTCCTGTCGGTCGACAGGAATGTTGTCGATCAATAGGGAGGCCTTTTGTCGGATTGTCGATCGAGCACTCCTGTCGGTCGACAGGAAGTATTTCGATCGACACAGATACTAGTCAAAGGATTTAACGAGCACTTATGTCGGTCGACAGGGTGTGTGTCAACCGATAGGGACGCCAGCCGGGGGATTAAATCGACATACTTTTGTCGGTCGACAAGGGTATGTCGATCGATAGGGTTGGTCGACAGAGTTGTGTCGACAGGGAATCTGTCGATCTGGGAGTTGTGTCGACCAAGGGCTGTGTCGACCGACACAGAGCCCTGTCGGTCGACACAGAGCTCAACCTTGGGAAGACTTGATCTCTTATTCCGATCCTAATTCTTTCAACTCTCGATTAATTATGATTAAGATATTATTGTCCTAGATCATCCGTTCTGACTTGGTTATCCCTGTTTACTTGTAGGAGATTGAAAGCGAGGGTCAGTAAGCTCGTACTAGCCAGAAACATCTATACCTAAAAGCCAATTATCAGGTGGGAAACTATTTCAGTATAAAATCAAATGCGTGTTTTCCTTTTTCAAAATGTGTAAACTGCTTTGTTTTAAATTGAGATGCTATGCTTGTTTTTTGTGCTATTATATATGTCCTCTGTTGAACGCTAACAACAGAGAGGTATTAATAAGACAAGAACCATGTACTATTAGTGCATGTGCTACTCTTAATAACTGTGAAGGTTAGCTACCTTAATTTGAAAGTTGGGTGAAATGATAGTGACCTTAAACCCTGGAAGGAATTATAAAGGGTGAAATGGTGGTGACCTTAAACCCTTTGAGAAAGTGATTGATTATTAAATACGATCGCATCTTGAAGTGTGTTCCAAGATTAGTGCACTTAGATGATAGTGAGTAGAATGTTAAATCATTCCTAACTAGTCAACGTAACTCGGAAGTGGGCCAACTTCCAGTTACAAAAACATTAACAAATATAATAACGTGTTTAAATGCGCACAAAATAAAATGTTTTAGATAGCACGGTTCTTTTCAACAAAACCTCGTGTCTATCTGTGTGAGTTGCATAGCACTTCTCTTATGTATTGTATGTTTTCGGGCATGTTTCTCATTGGGTACATTAGTACTCAGCCCCTTGTATTATTTCTAAAATACGCAGGTTGAGCGGCAAGGATGGGGAGCAGGGGTGTAAACAGAGCAGCTGAATTTTGTGAACTCATAGATCCTGAGATATGCATCTTCATATGCATATCTCCGCCACGTTACACACACGCTGCTACACTCTCTGATTTACCCTTCCCATCTTGTGATAAGTTGAATGTGTGAATCTCTATTTAATTCAAACTTAGGACTCGAAGTGTAATTACTTTTAGTTATGAACCTCTTCCATATTATTTATATCTTCCGCTTATTTATTTATTCGATTATAGAAATGTTTGACAAAACCTGAAACATCAATGTGACACGACCCCAAATTGGAAAGCTCAGTTGAGGGCATTACAGATATGTACTTTGACTCTTACGGGAGTTCTAAGTCGCCAAGCTGACAATTCTAAGGTGAACTATAAAGACCTCATTCCGGCGACGAGGAGGCTACGTGGCATGCCCACACTCCGAGGAGCTGCGAATTGTGAAGACATACAAAGGACCAGACAAGTGAGCTTGCGGACTGAAGGATGAGACATTCTTCAACAAGCAACAGATCATGGGAGCACCTTGTATTTCTATTGCTTAGTGGATTTCCAGACTTGTATCTGAAGAGTGGACGTAGGACCTTTTGGTGTCCGAACCACTATAAAATTGTTGGTCCCGGTTTTTCAGAGTATAAAACGTTAC
>JAPKLW010000853.1:117609-148274 GCA_026898455.1 Plectranthus barbatus
CCCTACTTTGAATATTGATATATATACTTTGAGGAAATAAATATTTGTGAATATTTAATTTTAATTTTAAGCCAATAAAGTAACCAATTTAATATGTGAATGTATTATATTTATTTGGATGGGGTTTCACTGTCTAGGTTAGACTGACCACTTTCTTTAATATATAGATGAATAGAAAAAAAAATGAAAAATTATTTATTTTTTCACGGGAAAGTGGTAGTAGTGTGCGGTGACACCAATGGCTTGTGCAGGACAGCTATAAATGAAAGTGGTAGTAGTGTGCGGTGACACCAACAAAACAAAAAAAATTGCTGTTATAAAACACTACAAATTAATTTGATGGAATGTTGAATAAAAGTATGCATAAATTTTGTAGATAGAGACGTAAAACATAATGAGAAAAATGCTGGAAGGCACGACGAAGATAAAGGAACAGATATGGCAGTGGAGATGTAAATTAAATAATGAGAACTTAATATTAGTTATTGAATAATAAATTTGATAATTAAAATTCAAAAGTGGATTGTGCCCATCAATTATATTTTGAATTTTAAAATTTTTTAAATATAATAGAATTAATGATTAACTTCAATTATAAAATTAACTTACAAAATTTTAAATTTTATAACTTTTTCTAATAGAATATGTAGAAAATAAAAAAAAATTGCCACATCAAAGGTTGATGTGGACTGCCAACATGATAATATATAAACAATGTGGCATTACATTGATGATGTCAAATGGATTGGGATGAAATTCCATAAATAAATATAATGTAGGATAAAATTACATAAACTTAATAGTATGTGATAGAATTCTATAAATTACCATAATTTGAGATAGATATACATAATTGCCCTATACTAAAATAAATTTGATTCGAATATATTGTAAAGTGGATTTGATTTTCTTCACATGTGTAAAAGGTATTGAAACAACACCACACACCTTAATTTAGAGCAAAAAAGTACAAGACCCATTTATCCGGCTTACAACTAATTCATTAAAATTCGTGTTTGAAAAATATATTTGAGAAATTATTATAACATAGCCTATGGAGGAGTAAATATGTTCTTTTTTGTTGATGAGAGATTTAAAAATTTTGAATAACTTATGAAGTTGTGAATATTTGTTTACATTTAAACATATTAGTTTGATTTTCAACAAAATTTGTGTGGAAAAAGAAAATAAGAGAATGGGTTAAAAGGAAACAGGGTTTTTGAATAGGAATATGCTACTATGTTCCACCAGGAAGTGGTGATTTATACTATATCAGAATGTTGATAAATATTGTTCGTGGTGCTGAATGCCATGAGGATATAATGTTTATAGATGGAGTTCAATATGAGTCATATTAAGATGCATGTTTTGCTTTATGTTTGTTAGAATGTTCATTAATGGAATAACTGAAGAAAGTTATTGGGGGACTTCAAAGTCTATTAGACGATTATTTTGCAATCTACTCACTACAACGTCGATGAGCAAACCCGAAGTTGTATGAGAGATGTGTTGGACTTATCTTTGGGATGATATACTTTATAAAAGGCACAAAGATTCTGAAAATCCAGGTATATGACTCTTTTTTTTTTCATACACACACACACACACACACTATAAAGTATCTTACGTTGGTTGAACATGAGAAAATATTGCAAAAGATCGGAAAAAATCTTGAAGATTTCAGTGAGATTCCCTATACAAGTTCACAATATTTCTTTGGAAGTGGGAATCGATTAATAACGGATGAAATGAACTATAATCGTGAAGAATTAGCATCTAAACATACATACTGCTTGGAAAAGCTACCAGATGAATAACGTCATGTGTACGATGTAATTATGGAAAAAACTAAATTTAATGGTTCTGCAGTATTCGTTGTCTGTGGTTATGGTGGTACCGGTAAACCTTTTCTTTGGAAGACCTTATCTGCTGCAATAAAATGTAAATACCACATAGTTCTAAATGTTGCTTCAAGCGAAATAGCATCTTTGTTGTTGCCTGGTGGAAGAACTGCTCACTCGAAAATTTTCATCCCATTGACTCTTTATGCGAATTCAACTTGCAACATAAAACAAGGAACTCAATTAGTTGAATTGATTATAAATTGTCTTGAAGCTCTTGGTCGAACCATGAAGGATCTGATGCGGTTTAAGAATAGTTCATCATGCAAGCTACCATTTGGTGGAAAAATAATGGTCTTTAGTGGTGATTTTAGACAAATATTGTATGTTATACCGAAGGGAAAAAGATAAGACATTGTCAATGCCACTATCAATTCATCATATTTATGGAAATATGTGATAGTTTTAAGGTTGACGAAATATATGCGACTCCAAAATATAAGCTATGAAGTTGAAGCCTCTGAATTAAAAACATTCTCAAAGTGGGTTGCATCAATTGGAGATGGTGATAATGATGGATAAGAAAATGTCCAAATACTTATGATATTTACCTTAACTTTTCTGGAGACCCTGTAGAGGCAATTGTCAAAAGCACGTATCCTAATGTATTGTCTGGCAATAATGATCTATCATATTTGCAAGATAGAGCAATTTGGGCTCCAACAATGGATATTATTGATTCGATGAATCAATACATGATGGATTGTAATACCTCTGACAGTAGGGCTTATTTAAGTTCAGGCAGTATATGTAAATCTAATGGACTGATGAATGTGTTGATTGATTTGCACACACTTGGATATTTGAATGACTTGAAATGTACAAAATTGTCAAATCATAAGATGATGCTTAAAGTGGGTACTCCCATTATGCTACTGAGAAATATAGATCATTCTGTTGGATTGTACAACGGAACCCATCTAATTATCACTAGGCTTGACAATCATGTTATTGAAGCTAAGATACTAACTGAAAATACTTCAAGTGGAATTGTTTTTATTCCGAGAATGACCCGCACACCTTCTGATATACATTTGTCATTCAAGTTTCAGAGAAGACAGTTCCCTTTTATTGTTTATATGTCATGACTATTAACAAGAGTCAAGGACAATTCTTATCATGTGTTGGCATTTTATTGAAGAAACTTGTCTTTATTCATGGTCAATTCTATGTTGCTGTTTCCAGAATTATAACTAGAAGCAGCCTCAAGATATTAGCAAGTGATGATGATATTCTTAGAATTTCATGTACTGCTAATGTTGTATATTAGGAAGTATTTCAAAATGTATAAAATATATTATATATTTGTGCACATATGATATCTTATATATATATATATATATATATATATATATATATTAATTTTACATGTTTTATACAAATATAAGTGAACACATTATAGCAAATAAATTAATTAATTGTCCCGTGCATCGGCGCGAGTGCCATACTAGTATTTATAAATTTACTCACACATGAGGAATGAAAAAGTCTCAAGCTCCCACAACTGTTTACTTAATTAATTTTCAAATCTCCATTTAAATTGTCTAACTCAATTTAAAAATAAATATTAACCAATAATATAAAATACGATACAAATCTGTTAATTTTTTTTCTTTTCTTAGATTTGAAGTTACTTCAATTGATTAAATATTTATTTCCAAATCAACAGCAGTGAGAGTATCCAGCTTTATACATGAATAACTCCTTTAAAAAAAGAACCATGACGACTGGATCATATCATATTCATATATAAATAAGAACAATTTAGCATTTTCAATGATAAGGATTTTGTCAAGTATCGAATCTTGGAAATGGTTTCAATTATGAAGGAGCTAGAAGAAGCCCTAAGATCCAAGGCCAATATAATACTATATATATAGATCCAAGGCCAATATAATACTATATATATATATATATATATATATATATATATATATATATATATAATGTTGAGTTATTGCAGCAGTTGACAGTTATTTTTAATTACTAGATTCAGAAAAAATATGGTTATTGTCGGTACTAATTTTTGCAGACGTAGATAGGACGTATGATGATCACCTCCACTAAGTTTCATCTTAGTTTACACTAACATTTATAATACATATTAAATAGATATTTTCGTTATCTTTTGTTTTAGGTTTCATTTACTTTTACAAATTTAGTTTGCAAAAGAGCAGCTACTTTCGTCTATTTTTCGGAGCGCAATAGTGTAAGCAACCACCCTGCAGTGATCAAAAAATTATCTGTTTAAGATTCTCCAAAGACATATATGTGTAAAAACTTAAATAAATGTATTTCTCTTAAAAAAGAAAGAATATATATACTTCAATAATTATAAGATAGTTCCGAAAATGAAGATATTTATCATCAAAATTGGATGAACTCCGATATCATATTAGATTTCATATATATTTGCTACTTTTGAGATTTTTTTTTTTTGAGTTACACTTACAATATTGAATTGAGATTGGAGATAGTTTGGACATGACACTACTAAACTATAATACATTCGGTAACTTTTGAGTTCTTTTCCCTCTAAATAGAATGCATTAATCTATAATAATACTAAATGGGAGAAGTCTACTGTAGCACAAGCGGGAAAATTCCCACCAAATACAGTATAATTTATGGGCATGATATGATGTAGATTGATCCACGTCATTAATAAAATTTATGGCCCAAAATTACTCAGTTTAGGCGGTTGTTTTCAAAATTTGGATGCATCTAATTTGAGTCATTTAGAATCTATAAATACAATCAGTGCTCCACTTCCATTCAAAGTAACAAGATATTTTAGCTATATTTGCATATCATTTCATTTTTCTATATATTCATTAAATAAAAAATAATTGACTATATTTTTTTTCATCTCTTGCAGAATCAATTCTCAAGCAGCTTCCTTTCAATTTCAGCACCGGAAAAGTGAATTCCGTACACAAATCAAGAGAATATAATATGAGGTAAATAATGAAATATGCATATTTAACAAGCTTAAAATAAACAAAGAATTATATTTATATTTATATAAGCATTTCTTATTTTTACTACTGAAGGTTTTTTAATACAGTTGCAGGATCTACTAATCTCGAACTACAAACTTTTACATCAACACCATTCTTCAAAAAAAAAGCTTGGAACAAGGATCACACAAAGGGTGAGTAGTATGTTCGGGGATCATATATTTTGATAAATTGACTTTTTAAAAAGATCTTATGTAGAGTTTCAAATTTAAAAAATACATAGATGCATCAAATTTTATTTTTAAGCCTTTGGATTCACAATAATTCAAGAGAAAACATCGCTAAAAAACACAATTACGTAGAAAAAGCCAAATATTTGGATTGAACGAAATCGGTACCCAAAAACCCATCGATCATAACAAAAAATAACTAAATACCTATTTTGAAAGAAACTTGGAACAGAAGAGCATTTGGACAATACAAAAAAAAAACCATCCTCTAAAAATTATAGAAAAAAAAACTGTTTGTGATAGAAAAATTAACAAAAAAGTTAAAACTTCATCTACATTGCATTACTAAATTTCCAAATTGTGGAGTATATGTATGTATATTACACATACACACCCTAAAAAACAACATAATTAAACACTTACCATTAAATATAATAAAGTCATTACACAATCCAAGCTTGAACTTCCATGGTTGAAGAAGTTCAAAACCAACGAAGATTCAGATAAGAGAGATTTCTATGAGTTAAGTTTTAAAAGAAAAGTTTGAGACATTAATGTGCATGTGAAAGAGGAAAAATTGCTCTGAAGTGGCTTTGGAAATCGAGATTAGAAATGGTGGAAGAAAGAGACCAAAGTTAGTGGGCGCATATATCAATATAGAGATCAAATATATCAATAACATTTATTTTCAGTCCTATAGTCTTTTAGATTTTCATTTAATTTGAAATTTTGATATTTTATATTTGAAAACTTCTTTTCTTTATGCTTTCATCGAAACTTACAAAATAATCTCAAATAATTCTCAATTTTAAATTGATGATATCTCAAATACATATACAAATAAATTATACTATATCAATAATTATAAAATAAATTTCTTCGTTCTTAATTATTAGCTTCATATACATTGTTAGGGGTTATTGGCAAATGTCAATAAACTCTTCACTACTTTTATAATATCAAAACAATATAAGCTTTCAATTCAGTGTCTGGATAAGACAGGTCCACACAAACAATCGTGTGGTAGGCTTTGTAAACTCATGATTCAGTTAATTACCATCTCCAAATTAAAATACAAACTATTACAATATTTAAAAAAATATCTAATCCATAATTTTGTTGCCAAGTAAATACTTTTTAAAAAATCAAATCTAAATTCATAACTTATAAACCTATTATAAAAAGAATTATGTTATTTCTAATCATTAATTTTTTATGTCAATTGTTGAAATTATTAGAAGATTTGCAAGAGCATTCTGATTTCATATTTAACGGTTATTGTAGTTCATTGTATTTATGTTTATGAAAAAAATGTAATAGTCAGTGAATAAAAAATATTATTGTAGTTCATTGTATTTACGTTGAATGTAAGTTGTTAATACAAAAAAAATGCATACAGTTTGTGATTGTGAATTTCTAATTTTTTTTACTTTGTTGCACCTACGTAATTTGCATCACTACAACATTGACTTGCTATAATCATAAATTATATTTGATATACTAAATTGATATAACATACATTTAATATTTATTTATAATACTTAATGTAATAATTCCGTGCAACGCACGGGTGAAGTACTAGTTTAAAATTTTATATCTAAATATTCTTATATTATCTCAAACTCGTTATCTTTTAGTTATACGTAAAACACTTTCACCATTTGCACATGGAAAAATGGTACCTAATTTATCACTTAAATGAAAATTTTCACCAGCTTCTCATCGTCGAAGAGTTAAAGAGGCGTGAGAAATATAGCCTGAAAAGTCGGTCCAATCATTGGAATATGTCAGGTTCTATCATCGGGATAAGTCGGTCCCATCATTGGGATAAATCGAGCCCCACATCAAACCGAACCGGGCTCTGATACTATTAGAGTAGATATGCATGAAGATATACATGCAAAAGATATATCTATATCTTATTAGTTTTTCCAATAAATTTTGTTATTATGTATATCTCTAAGATTCATTCATATCTTGTAAACTCTATATATACATGATCAATAATACAAAAATTCTTGAGGTAAATATTGTTGATCTATCATGGTATCAGTTTAACATCGATCCAAATCTTCCATCTCGCCATTCTCTCTCAAACTCTCTCGCCATTTGGCAAGGTCAACTTGTTTCGCTTCTCACTTGCCAGAATCTCCTCGGCTATGTTGATGGAACCAATCCATCTTTGCCGACAACCTTTACCACCACCGTTGGAATATCTTCAACAAATCCAGCCTTTCTCTCTTGGAGACAACAAGATCAACGTCTGCTCAACCTCCTCCAATCCACCCTCTCTGAAGAAGCCATGGCCGAAACCCTAGGTTGCGCGTCGTCTTGTTCAGTCTGGCTCGCTCTTGAGTCCGCATTCAGTCACAAGTCTAAGACACGTGAAATCTAACTAAAAGACGACCTTCAACTCATGAAGAAAGGCTCTTGTTCTGTCAAAGAATATGGTCACCACTTCAATGCGCTTTGTGATCAACTTGCCGCGATTGGTCGTCCAGTAGATGATACAGACAAAACGCATTGGTTTCTTCGCGGACTTGGCCCTTTCTTCGTCAACTTCTCCGTAGCCCAGATGGCGCTTCCCACCATCCCATCTTTCAGCGATTTACTGGCTAAAGCTGAAAGCTTCTCCCTATTTCAGGACTCACTAGACTCCTCCTCGCCTACCTCGGTTGCTTTCTATGGTCAGCAATCAAATTCTACTTCCAGCCGAGGTATTCTTGGCCAAGGACTGTCTGATTCTCGTCCGTCATCTTCCCAAAATCGCAAACATGGAGGTCGTCGTCGTAATCAATTGCGAACTCCTCGTTTTCAGATTTATCAGATCGATAATCATTATGCCAGTGATTGTCCGCAGTGCTATGCGCAGCCGACCTCCCATCTTGCTGAAGTTTTTGCTTAGGCTCACATGACTCCCACTCCATCCACTCTCGCTAATGTGCCTTCCAACTCCGGTATAAATCAGGTCGTTGTAGGTAATGGACACAAACTTCCTGTTTCCCACACTGGTAACTTAACTCTCTCTTCATCTATTTCCCTATCTGATGTTCTTGTCGTTCCTTCTCTTACAAAGAACCTATTATCTGTTAGCAACTTACAGCTGACTTGCCTGTTAATGTTCTTTTTTCTGATGCCTCTTTTTTCATCCAGAACCACGACACACGTCAAATCCTTGCCAAAGGTCATCGTAGAGTCGGTCTTTACATCTTGGGTGGAGATTACTCAGCTCTAATAACTGCAAAATACAGCGAGCAAATAATTTTTACACCCTAAGGTGGTCGATCCCACAAGGACCGTGCAACGAAAAATCCAAAGTACAAGCCACGATTCTTAAAACATAGAAGTTTGAGGATTTCAGAAAAGGGGTTTTGTTTTAGAAATTAAAGATGACAATGCGAGAAATTAAAGGGTTTTGAAAACAATAAAGGGAAACACAGATCCTAGGGCAGATAATCTAATCATCAACATGCAATATCAATCAACTCAGCAATGGGGAAAACATAGATTTTGATGGATTAAATTCCTTGTCCGACAATTTAAATCCTAGATTATTAATTAGTGACTATACTATCTCCTCTCGGTCTCAAGAACACCAAATTAATCAATCTCATAATTATCTAATTATTCCTATGTAGGTTTCTTCTTGGTTGGACAGAAAACAAACATATTTAATTCTATCTTCCTGTCAATAATTTTCATCTCTCGATCCATCAATTATTAACTATAAACCTAGATCTCAATACACCTCTCGGTCCTTCTTTTAATCTAGATTATAAAATTAAATCTGAGAATTAATCCATGCTTAGAGAGTTGATATCAATTAACATGAATCAAAAAAGAAATCATAACCCTAGAACCTGTTTAGGGTTCTAGCCACAAAACATGACTAGAATTAAAGCAAACATATTATTAATTAACTTACAAATAAAGAGGAACCTTGAATGTCTTGTAAAAACTCCAAAGCTCAATTATTCTAAGTCCAATAATGCTGAAAAGATAGATATCCAAGCCTCAATTTCGTGCCTAAGAGTTCATATTTATAGAGGGGGAAATTAAATCTTCAAAAGGTAATGACTTGGGAAGGAAAAATCTCCAAATTGGGAAAAAATATGCCTTTCCGGTGCGCGTGTCGATCAACGGGCTGCTTGTCTGTCGAGACAGAAACCTTTGTGTCGCCCGAGATTCCTTCCATCGACTCCTTCTGTGCAGTCTCACGGTTTTGGCCATAACTTGTGCTCCCGAACTCCGATTGACCCGATTCCAGTTGCGTTGGAAAGCTAACTCAAAGATCTTTCTAATTCCATGCTCCATTAGGTCAGATTCCACGTGTGGAAGATTTTGTGACTGTTCCTTTGAACATCATCTGCTTTCGGTACGGGTTTCTAATGAATTCGGCCTAAAACCTACAAAATCTTACCATGACAAGCATAACACCATCTAAAATAGTCTCATTCATAGAAATAAGTAAAAACATAATATAAAACACTTGAAACAATGGAGAAAAATATATATAAGTGAGTAATAATATGAGCTTTCAACACAAATCTCCTAAAATTTTCAACACAAATCAAGGCTCATTTTTTCCTAGTCATTTTATCCTCTTAAAAATTTTATTTAATGATTTGAGTTATAAGGACACAACTTTCTTTTTTCTTTTTTCTAGAGCCCAACCTTCTTTTGCTCACCAATCTAAAATTTTCCCATCCACTTATAACAATTATCCTTATTTCACTCAAATCTTATAGGCACGATACAATTAACCTTTTTCATAGCACTATCTCATAGACAAAATAGAACTACAATGTTTTTCATAACTCATAGACCAAGAAAGAAAAAGTAACAGGCTCAAAGGGGCTAATCTAGGGATAAAATATAACAAGGGACAGTGTTTAGGATAATTTGGCTAACAAAGATGGCCTAAGATCATTTTCTATCCTTGTGCACACTATGCAGTCTCAAAATAGAACAAAAGCAAGTTCTAGAGAAACAAAAATATACATGCGAATCTCTCATGAACAAATAAAGGCTCAAAAATTCACTTGGGTTCATGCACAAAATCTTACAATGACAAGCATAACACCCTCTAAAATAGTCTCATGCACAGAAATAAGTAAAAACATAATATAAAACACTTGAAACAATGGAGAAAAATATAGATAAGTGAGTAATAATATGAGCTTATCAAGCTCTCTTTGCCACCGTAAACAAGAAACTCTTGACAGCTTCCCTGGATTTATGGCACGCTCGATTGGGTCATGTTTCTCTTTAGTCTTTATTTCTTCCTAGCAAATTAGGTCATATTTCTCTTTATAGTCGTTCTTTGTCACATAGTGTTTGCCGTTCTTGTCAAGCTGCTAAAAGCACTCGACTTCCTTTCCAGTTAAATGAAAAACGATCATCGCATGTTCTTGATTTAGTGCATTGTGACCTTTGGGTCCCCGCGCCTATCACTTCTAATGCAAACTTTTGATACTAAGTCATCTTCATCAATGATTTCTCTTGTTTTACTTGGTTCTACCCTCTTACTCGCAAATCTGATTATTTTGCTAACTTAAAAATCTCCAATGCTTTTGTCGAAAATTAGTTTTCTTGCTTTATACAATCCTTTCAGTCTGACGGTGGAACTAAATTCACAAACCATAATGTGCACGATTTCTTCCTCGCCAAGGGTATCCATCACCGTTTTTCATATCCCTGCATTCAGGCTCAAAATGGCCGAACAGAAAGGAAGCATCGGCATATCACTGAAACTGGTCTCACAACCATTTTTCACGCCAACTTACCCTTATCATTTTGGGTAGATGCTTTCAGCTCAGCGGTGTATTGATCGTTAACAGATCTAACAATATAGCGGCAAATAAAATTATCGATCCCACAAGGAATGAAATAGCGAACAACCCTAAGTACTGAATTATAGCTTCTCAGAAAATTCTTTGAGGAAATCAAATTTTGAAAGATTTTGGTGACATTAATTTTTAAAACTAAATAGAAAGCAATCTTCAAATGTATTAAAAATATAACCAGCCAGAACAATTAAACAGGTTTTCAATCAAATGCAAAGATTCATATTTTCTAGGGATTTTTATTACTATCCTTCCTCACATGCAACATATAAATTTATCATACCAATTTAATTCATTGAAATATGAAAACCAGAAAAATATTGTAAACTTCTTGGTTTGACAATTCACAAAGTAGATTATCGAAATTCCTTTACCCTTTCGGTCTCAAGAAATAATTCAATAACTCCAAACATCAACAGATAAATCCTATAACTTAATTCCCTCTTTTTAAGACATGAATAATTGATTATATTGTGAAATCATTTTCCTGTTAATTAATTATCACCTTTTGAGTCTCAAACTAATTAACTAATAACCTAAATGAGTGGCCAACAAATCCAGGTTTAAATCAAAGTACAGAATTTCACAAATCGAACAAGGAAAGGCATTCGATTAAATTAATCTATAAGCATGCAGTTAGAATAGATTTTAAACCCTACAACCTGATTAATAATTTAGTTCATCATATTCATAATAGCAAACATCATGAAAAGATTAAATTCGTAATAACTTGCATTGATCAAAAAGAGTCTCGATGTAACGAAAACAATTCCATCAACTGTCTTCAAGCTCCAAAAGTCATATCAAATCTAGTTCTACCTTAGAAAAAATATTAAACTCTGAAAATTAACTGTCTAACTTCAAAAACTCGAGTACAAGTGTTTATATGGGTGTAGTAATAATTCCCACAAGGTATTAAATTAAACAAGGAAGATTTTGCCCAAAAATCAAAATTTCCCGCAATAAACAATTTCGCGTCAACCGACACATAGACCGACACAGAGCTCGCGTCAGTTGACATGGAGCTCCCATGTCGACTCCTCCAAGGTCGATGCCAGCTCACACGTTGTTTACCTCTGTCGACCGACACAAGCCTTGTGTCGATCGAAATAGAGCAATTTTGCCTATTTTCTTCCTTGATCCAAATTCTAACTCCTTTCCTATGAAAAATCACCATCAAACACCAATACAACACTAAAACACTATGATGCACAAATAAATATGAAAATTACGCAACTTGAACACTAAATGAGCTAGAAACTAATTGATAAGTTAGCGAAATAACGAACTTATCATGTATACAATAAATCGGCTTCCATCAGCTCTCTTAAATGGTGTGTCGCCCTTCCAAATTATCTATGGTTCAACTCCCTCATACTCGACCTTCCACTCATTTGGTTGTCGCGTATATCCCTATCTACGTGATTATGCTTCAAACAAATTTTCCCCTCGTAGTTTACCCTGTGTCTTTATAGCTTACTCTTCAGCTCACAAAGGATTTAAGTGTTTTGATCTCGTGTCCTCGCACACATACATAACCCATCATACGTGCTTCGATGAAAACTTCATTCCTTTCGTATCCTCATCCTCCACATCCAACCTAAATCAGTTAGTCATCTCTTCCTTCATCGAGCCCCAGCCCCAGCCCCAGTCATCTCCTGCTAATGCTCGACAGCACCTAGCTGAACCATCTCCCTCGCTACCTGTTATTTCAACCATGCCCTGCCGCATATGTTCTGACCCTGAACCTACGCTTCTAATCGAACTGCCTCCAAACCTTGCCCCTAATCCTCCCGTAACCCCTGCTCAGCCAACACACCAAATGATCACTTGAGCCAAAGCTGGTATCTTTAGACCACAATATATTGTTAATTTTGCAAACACTATTCTTCATGATGCTCTTTTTTCTAGTTCGGAACCTCGCGGTTTCAAATCTGCAGCCAAACACGCGCATTGGATGGCAACAATGCATAAGTATATGGCCGCTCTTCGCAGCAACAACACCTGGACCCTTGTTCCTCGTTCAGCAAATGTCAACATCATTGGTTCAAAATGGGTTTTTCGGATGAAATTTCTTGTCGATGGCTCCACCGATCGTCACAAAGCAAGACTAGTGGCTCAAGGATTTACTCAACTTCTCGGCCTTGAATTCTCTCTCACAAATAGTCCAGTCGTCAAAGCTACCACAGTTCGAGCCATCCTCACCCTTGCGGTCCATCACTGTTGGCCACTTTATTATCTCGATGTAAAAAATGCCTTCTTAAATGGGCATTTGACATCCCCTGTTTACATGGAGCAACCGCCTGGGTATATTGATCAGCAATTTCCAAACCATATTTGCAAATTAACAAAAGCTCTATACGGCTTGAAGCAAGCACCTCGTGCTTGGTTTCAAAGGCTCAGTGATTGCTTGCTTCGCATGGGTTTTCTCTGTAGCAAGTAGGGGTGGCAAATGGGTCGGGTTCGGGTTGGCGGGTCGGGTTGCGACCTGATAATAACAAGTGACACGTTAACCCGAACCCGACCCGTATATTTTCGCGGGTCAAAAATCTCAACCCGAACCCGACCCGTTTATTTTCGTGTCGACCCGAAACTGACCCGAATGACCTGTTTAATTATATTAAAAATTAAAAAAATTTGTGTTAATTTGTATTAGGATTAACTCATGTAACAATTGTGTTTCTGGGAAGGAGGAAGGGCGCAGGAGCAGGAAGGAGGAAGGACGAGCAGCGACAACAAGCAGAAGCTGCCGACGAGCAGCAGTAACAAGTAGGAAGGAGGAAGGACAAGCAGCCGACGAGCAGGAAGGAGGAAGGGCGGATGTCGCCGACAAGCAGCAGCGACAAGCAGGAAGGAGGAAGGAAGAGCAGCCGACGAGCAGGAAGGAGGAAGGGCGAGCAGCAGCGTGGCCACATGAGCGTGAGGGGTTTGCCGACGACAAACAGGATGCCGACGACGAGTTGCTGGCCTGAAGAGATAAACGGATTGGGAAGGGCACGGCGCCGCTGCTTGGGACTTGGAGTGGGAGAATGAGAAGGGTCGATTTTGATTTTGGGAAATTAGGTTTCTGGGGCTTATTTTTTATAATTTTATTTATTAAGTTTTTATATCATAAATAATAATATTAATTAATTAATTATTGGTGGGTCAAATGGGTTCGCGGGTCAACCCGAGTTTGACCCGAACCCGACCTGAATTTTAAATGGGTTGTGCGGGTTGACCCGAAATTGACCCGAAATTTTAAATGGGTTGACCCAACCCGCTTTTTTCGTGTTAGGTTCGTGTCGGGTTGTCGTGTCGAGTCAGAGATTGCCGCCCCTAGTAGCAAGTCAGACACATCTTTAGTCATTCCCTTCAAAGGACGCGTGGTTCTCTACCTTTTGGTATATGTGGACGACATTATTTTAACTAGGAACGACTCTTCTACCATCTTTAGCTTTATCTGCAACATGAATCGCAAATTTTCTATTAAAGATCTCGAATGGTTAAACTACTTTTTGGATTGGAGGTTAGTTACACAACAGATAGGTTATTTCTTTTGCAAGCCAAATATGCGAGAGACATTCTCACTCGCACGAATCTTCTAGATTCAAAACCTGTCACGACTCCTCTTGCTACTGGAACAACACTTCAGTCCGATGGCCAACCATTCCACGATGTCACTCAATATTTCTCCTTAGTTGGTGCATTGCAATACTTGACCATTACTCGCACGGATCTCTCCTTTGCGGTTAACATGGCCAGTCAGTTCCTGCATTCGCCAACAGAAGAGAACTATCACACAGTGAAACACATTTTAAGATATGTTAAAGGCACTATTAACCATGGTCTAATATTTTCTTGCAGCAAAGTTGTGAGTTAGTCGCATACTCAAATGTCGACTAGGCGCGATGTTCGGACACTCGTCGCTCAGCATATGGTTTATACCATTTTCCTCGCTGGTAATATGGTTTCCTGGAGTGCCAAGAAATACCCTACCGTCTCTCGCTCAAGCTGTGAATCGTAGTATCGCGCACTTGCCAATACAGCAGCTGAGGTTACCGTCTCTCTTTTGTGACAACAATAGTGTCATCTTCCTTGGTCAAAATTCGGTGGCGCACAAACGAGCTAAACATATCAACATCGACTATCATTTCGTCCGCGAGCTCGTCCATGTGCAGAAACTTCATCCCGAGTTCATCTCATCTTCACAGCAAATCGCCAACATCTTCACCAAAGGGTTGCCGTGTGCTCTCTTCAAATACTTCCGTAGCAAGCTTCGAGTTGTTGGTTTCCCACAATCTCGCTTGAGGGGGATGCAAAAGATATATCTATATCTTATTAGTTTGTCCAATATATTTTGTTATTATATATATCTCTAAGATTCATGCATATCTTGTAAACTTTATATATACATGATCAATAATACAATAATTCTTGAGGCAAATATTGTTGATATATCAGATACCATGAATTAAAGTTTTCATTTTTTCCTACAAAATCAGCTTGTAAGGAGAGGAGATCTTCACCATTATGTAGTAATATATTCTCAGGTTCATGGTCGATGTGGGATAATTTAACACAGACAATTGAAATATCTATATTTTTATATCGAATAATAATCGTCTAACACCTAAATAGTCTGCTCAATTAAATTTTAGTGATGGATATAAATAATATTATTTTCATCACCCCTCAAAATAAGGGCTGTCATAAATCAACACAAATATTAGTTGGAAAAAAAGATAAAATAAAACATTTATATATAATCAAATAGTAGAAGAAGGGGCCAAAATAGAACTTAAAAGTTAAAAACTTCATCGTCGATCGAATTTGTGTAATACTTTATAGAATTAATTGTCTGAATCAGTGCAATTATTATTACCCGACAAAATCTGTGCTGTTTCTTGTGTGCGGATTTTCCAAATTTCAAGAAATTCTTTTCATTTTTTATTGGAAATATGATTCTATTTCATTTTACAAATTTAAATTAACAATTATTCTTATTCTTTTTCTAAATCGATCCATTGGATCATTTCTTACAAAAACCCTTCAGCATTGCATATTATATATATATATATATAAAATTTTGCAGAATATACTATTTAACTTCTTGAAGAAAATGACAAATATCAGAATTTAAAATATATGTGGAATACTCATTTTTCATTGGTTAAAGTTGTATAAAATGGCAGAGACAAGGTAAAAATACATTTACATTCAATTTTAAATAAATAAATAAATAAAGAGTTGGTCTCCTGAGAGACGGTCTCAATATTTTTTATTGTGAGATGGACTTTAATACATCATTTCAATAAGTTAAATACATTATTTCATTTTTTTAATATATTATTTTTTCTGTGTAAAAGATTACATTATTTACAATAAAGAAATACATAATTTCAATAAATTAAATACATCATTAAATTCGTCTCACAATAAAAATAATGAGACCGTCTCATATGAATGTTTACCATGAATAAAACTTTATCACTATAATTTTGTATCGAACAAGGGCCTCAATTAATTTAAGAATAAACAAAGTAAAATAAATAATAAATAATTTTTTTATAAACGTACTATGCTTATTTAAATCTAATATGATAATAAGATATCTCTAAAAATAAGAAAAATACGATAAACTCATTAGATTTGTGCATATATCCTCGGAATATTTTCTTTAGCAAATTCTCAAATGAGACGGTCTCATCATTTTTATTGTGAGACGAATTTAGTGAAATGATATATTTCTTTACTGCAAATGATGTCTCACTATTTTTATTGTGAGACGAATTTAATGAAATGATGCGTTTCTTTATTGCAAATGATGTATTTCTTTGTTGCAAATAATGTAATTTTTAAAAATGAAATGATGTATTTAACTTATTGAAATGATGTATTAAGATCTGTCTCACAATAAAAAAATGGTGAGACCGTCTCTCATGAGACCAACTCATTCTCTTTTACCTAAATCTATGTAGATTAAATTTGGTTTTCGTTAACTCCAACTTATGAGCTTTATTGATAGACCAAACCCGAGGTCTTCATTATTTAGCCAAATTATTTTAATCCACAACAATCATAACGATTAATATTTATCTATTCAGGGTAAGCTGAAACTTAATGTTGATGTTTCAGCTACTTGCGAGTTGCGAACATAAGATCAGCATGGGTTTCGTCATTCGAGATGATCATAAAAGTGATCGTGGCAGCAAGAGGAAAAATTCGAGCAAGTGGTAGTTTCACTCTCCTTAAAGCAATTTCATTGAGGTATACATGCACTATACACGATTAAGCAATATCATGTGAAGATTATTAGTGTGGAAAGTGACTGCCTCAAGTTTATTCAACAACTGAATGGCGAACAAAAGCTCGCTCCCTATTGTGATATCCTAATTAATGATATTCATATTCTCACAAAGGAAATTGGTTATCCTACATTCGTTTATGTTCAGAGAAATGTGTTAGTATGGCTCTTATATTGACAAAGGAAGGAGGCAGGCAAATGCCTGCTGCGAGCGGAGCGGAGCGAGCGTAGCGAGAGGAGCGGAGGCGCATTGTAGGGTTTTAGTATAAATACATGATATGTTGATGTATTTGTGATATACTGAATCAATAAAATTCGACTGCTCCGCCGTGGACGTAGGCACATTGCCGAACCACGTAAATCTTGTGTTCTTTATTTTTCTTGTCTTTAATTCGTATGCCAAATTGTCATCGTTTTACAACAAAATGCAAATCAAGTAGCGCATAAGACTGCTTAGGGTCCAAATTTCATTTGTTTTAACCAAACCCCTTCTCACCTTGTTTGTGAACTTGAGAAGGATTTGTAGATCTCTTATTTGATATGAATTTCTCCTAAAAAAAAAAATATTTGTCTATTTTAGAGTTCGCTAAATTCCAAATAAATGAGAATAAAGAAGGCTTCCAATTAGCAAGGATTTAAGTGGAAAACTTCAAATTATGAAAGTTTACACCTACATCAAATATTCAATAAGTAATTCTTTGAAATTCTGCCCCATCCTACTTTGGTCGTTTTCGTTGTCACTGTTTTTCAGTATTTGCATGTTATGCCAAATGATATTTAAATAAAATATTTTATACATAAGTTTCGATTTATGTGCTATCAAATCAACTCCGTAAAATTATTGACGATTTTATTATTAATTATGCATACATATGCTAAATCTTTTTATTTTTCGGTATTATGCATATTGATTATTATTAATTGTAGATTACATGTACTACTAAACTAGGGGTGACTATACAACTTCCAACTCGACATGAACCAAACACAAAATAAATGGATTGAGTCAACATATTTCACAATCGGTTAATTTGGGTTGAACCTAATTAAAACTCGGGTCGGTTTGGGTCATTTTTAGGTTATTTCATAATCCCAATCTACAAACCTGATCCAGACCCAATTGCCCCACTGTTGTTACCAAAATTAGAGTTAAGCTAATGTACAGTGGAAGTCTTTCAAGATTAAGCCCTCTAAGTTGATGACTCTTGCACCGACTCAGGTCCAAAAATGTGGGTTGTTTGGCTGGTTAATATACTTTAACACTTAATGTGTTGGATTTTAAATCCAATGCAAAAACATAAAGAAAGCAGTATAAAACACCGAACTTTATAGAGTTTCGGGCCAAACCTTCCTACTCCCTCTCTTTAGACGTGCAGTCTGGAATCACTAGTTATGAATTACAAAGATGTCAACGAATTATTGCTAGTTGATGAATGCCACGTCTACCAGTACACTATGACACTTGCCAAGTCCTTTGAAATCAAAAACTTCTTTGGGCTTGAAGCGTGGGCATACCATCTTAACCTTCAAACTGGACGCGAGAGTTTGAGTTCCTCTCAAGAACGTCAATTGTTGGTATAAACCCGTGATAGTTGCCACCGGAGAAGTGACAACTCCTAGATATTTTCTTAGTCAGTGAGTTAGAAAACAAAGTTAGCTCTTGCTAAAAGCACCAAGCCTTGTGTTTAAGAAAGAACACATGGAGCTAATAGAATCAGCTTGAAAGCTTTGGAATAGGAAATGATTAGCTTTCGAGAGATCGACAAAGAGTTAAGAGATGATTGAGCGTTGAATCGTTTTGGTCAGTAACCTTCTCAATGAGGATTGTAATCTCTATTTATAGGCGCTCTTTGGAAGGTTTGAATCTCTTGTCGATTGGAGCCGTTGTGAGACAAAAGAAACGTGTTCCATCGAAGTCTCATTGTTTCTGACTTGTACTGTCCTTTTTGTCAGAGCAGATGGACTTTTACTGTGTCGGTCAGACTTGCTCTTTTAGCCAGTCCAAGGAATGTTTGCTGGTTGATTCTTGAGACGAACAAACTTTTGAATAGTTCATAATTTAAGTTCTCATTTCTTAAAGTCAGTTCTTGAGAAAGTCTTTGTTTGTTCTAGTTTGTCTGTGTCTTCTAGCTGGTTGAGAAGTGTCTTGTTGATAAGCTCCGTGCTTGTAATCCTCCAGCTGATGATGTGTCAGCCAGTTAGGAATTATTATTAGTAATTCATTCCTTATATGTTATTTTGATGAGTCAAACATTTTACTAGATTAGTGTGTTTTGTTAAATTGGCTTAAACTTATATTGTCATGTATATAAATTATCGAGTTGTAATAGAAGTTAATTTACAAGTCTTAGGAAATTTCCTGCCGATCTTCACCATCAAATAAGTTTGTAAGGGTTGTTGACTGGATTATGTGTTGTGTGTTGAACAAATATAAATTTAATTTATTATATATAGTAGACTTTTATAAAGACTTAAATATATTTTTTTAGTAAAACATGTCGCACTTTCGACTTATCTAAAGTAAACCAAGTCGAATTCATATTTATTATTTTTTATTTTAAAATATAAATATATTATATAATTTTAATATAAAATATTATTAATACTCTATTTGTAGCAGAAATTGACTAAGCCTAATTATTAAAAAAAATAATAAAAAGTTTGAAGATATTTTTAACGAGGACCATAAATTGCATAGTAACTTGCAGCAACTGTCACAAGAAATATGAAATATTAGAAAATCAATTTTCAAGTAATATCACATTTTCTTTTGTTTTTTTTTAGAATTCCATTTATAATTGTGATCAATATTGCAGTTTCTTGAGCAATATATCATAATGATTGTGTTGATGAAATATTTATTTAAAATGTGATATTCTAAAAAAGTCCTTTAAAATTTATAATATAAACTTTTGTCATTATTATGCACTTTTTAAATAAATATATTTATACATAGAATAAAGTATCAAGTATATTATAATTAAAATAATCGTTCAACTAAAATTTTTCATACTTACTAAATTTATGAAACTTGACATTTTAACTAATTATAAAAATAAATCTTTATTATTTATATATATATATATATATATTTAAAACCTAGAGTCATATTCAAAAAATAAAATAAAAACACGTTATAAAAATAATGTAGTATATAAAGAATAAATAATGTATCAACTATCATAAAAATAATGTAATATCAGTTGAATTTTCTATATCAAATTCTTCATCTCCTTCCTCCATTGGCCACACCTCCCAAGCAACCGTGCACACAAATTACCATTCTCTTGGTATAAATCATCGCACACAATTAATTTTTCCTACTACTCCTTTAGATGAGAAACCGAAAAGAATAACTCATATGAGAAACTGTCGTCGTGAATGATTAAGATGGTAAATATTTTTTTTTATCTCAAACTGAAAGTATCGTAAGAAAAATTAATTAACGTTGTTGGAAGAGTAGAAATCAACGTGAATAATAATAAAAATTGGAATTAAAAAGTTATTTGGAAAGAATCATGAACGAGAGGAACAAGGAAATAATCTGGGAAAATTGTAACTGTCAGTTCTTTGATTACTAAATTACCCTATCTTGAGATATATTAGATACTATAATATCTTGTGAACCAAGTTTTCCAATATTATGTATATCTTGTAGATTATGATAGATAGATTTATTTTCCTCTCTATATATATCTCCTTGTACATCATTATTCATTGAGTGAAATAAATGAAATTATTTCTCTACATGGTATCAGTCAAATCTTGGCATAAACCTTAGTTTTTTTTCCTCCTCTCGTCGACTGCGTTCGTATCGGCCATCCATGGCTGCCCCAGTAGACACTGACGATCTTCCCACCTTGTCGCTCGCAACCATCATTCACATGGTTAACATAAAACTTACATCCTCCAACTATCTCCTGTGGCATGCCCAGATAGAGTCGTTGCTTATCATGCAAAGTTTCATGCCCTATGTTGATGGCTCGGTTCTTTCTCCTGCTCGCACGATCACCACTGCTTCTGGCACCACCACTGTCAACCCGGAGTTCTCCAAGTGGTATTCTCGCGCCAACTCATCGAGCTCTTCCTCGTCTCGACACTGACCGAAGAATCCATGGTGGTAATTATTGGCTGCTCGACATCGCGTGATGTTTGGACGTCCCTCTCTCTCGCTCCTACAGTCACCGCTCCAAAGCCCGGGAACTCAGTCTCAAGGATGACCTTCTTTCCACAAAGCAGGGTGATCTCTCTATCACCGATTATGGCCGGCGCTTCAAATCCCTCTGCGATCAGTTGTCGGCTATTGGTCGGGCCATTGACCCCTCGGATAAATCTCACTGGTTTATTCGCGGCTTAGCGTCGTCTTTCTCCAACTTCACCGATGCTCAGATGGCTCAGGAGCCTCTACCTGACTTCGACATGCTCCTGGCTCGCGCCATCAGTCATGAGCTCTTCCTCAAGGCGTCGGACTCCTCGCCTTCATCGCAGCCTGTTGTCTTCCATGCTACGCCCAAACTTTGTGACAGTGGCGGAAAGAACAATTCCTCGAAGGGTTGTGGCCGCTCTCAATGAGGTAATCAAAAAAACCGCAAACCTTGGTGTTATTTTTGCAGGTGAAACGACCATGATGTTTTTGACTGCCCCAGGCGCTTCGACAGGTCCTTTGTTCGATCATACCAGCTTGCATCGTCGTCTCAACTTGCGGAAGCCTTCTCCGCTCAGTGCGATGTCTCATCTCCCTCGGTCTCTGACTGGTATTTGGACATTGGGGCGTCTGCACATATATCGGTGGACACATCTTCTCTGGACAATGTGATGCCATGCACTAGTGGTGATCATGTTGTTGTTGGTAATGGTGCTCGTCTCAACATAACCCACACAGGCTCTTTATCTCTTTCTGATTCTCTATCTCTATCGTATGTTCTTGTTGTGCCTTCAATTACTAAGAACCTTTTATCTGTTAGTCGACTCACACATGAATTTCCTGTTGATGTGTTGTTTACTGACTCGCAGCTTCGCATACGGACTCGGGACACAGGCCATATTGTTGCCACCGGCGTGCGTAAGCATGGGTTGTACGTGCTTCGTCAACCACTCTCTGCTCTTACTGCAATCACTAACTCTCGCCCTCCTCGTGCTGCTTCAGAAACTTGGCATAACCGTCTTGGCCACTCCTCATTTAAAGTTGTTCGTCTTCTACAAAATCTTAGTTTACTTTCCACTAATTCTCCTTTTCCGCATGATAGTTTATGTTCGCCTTGTCAGTTAGCTAAAAACTTGGATTTGTCCTTTCCAATTTGTGGAAAACGAGCCTCGCATGTGCTTGATTTGGTACATTGCGACCTCTGGGGTCCTTCTCCTATAAAATCACATTCTAGTTTTCGTTATTATGCCGTTTTCATTGATGATTTCTCTCGTTTTACCTGGTTTTATCCGCTGCATGCAAAATCTAATTTTTATGATGTGTTCTTAATTTTCACATGTTTGTTGAAAATCAATTTACGCGTAAAATTAAGAAATTTCAGAGTGACGGTGGTACTGAATTTACAAACACTCGTCTCAAATCTCATTTTGCTAAGTCCGGCATTCATCATCTTGTGTCTTGTCTGTATACTCCCTCTTAAAATGGTCGGGCAGAACGAAAACATCGGCACATTACCGAGATGGGTCTCTCATTACTTTTTCACTCTTCTGCACCTCTCACTCTATGAGTAGAAGCTTTAAGTACTGCGGTTCATATTATCAATCACCTACCAACACCTATTCTTCACAACACCTCACCTTTCGAACTCCTTTTCCACAGCTTACCATCGTATGCCTTTCTTCGGACCTTTGGTTGTCGTGTCTTTCCGTGTCTCCGAGATTACACCAAACACAAGCTTCAACTTCGCAGTCTTCCTTGTGTCTTCATCAGGTATAGCACGAGTCATAAGGGTTTCCGCTATTTAGATCCATCCACCTCTCATGTGTTACATCACTCGCCATGCTCATTTCGACGAGACATTTTTTTCCCTACTCTAGGTCTAGCACCCCAACCTCTCTCTCTCTCGCCTCCAACTCACTGAATATCTTGAGAATCCCTCACTGTCTCCTCCTCCCCTCGACCGTCCTCCTACATCGAACACCCCATGCACTCTCTGCTCCTCGGATATTACTCATTCGACTCTTATTCTTCTGCCTCAAACACCGCCTCATGAGCCTCCTCAACCCTAGGTCGATCCTCCCAACCATGAGCCTCATCTCCGAATTCTGCACGCAACCAAACCTCCTCCACCCGTGCATGCAAGTCATCATCCCATGCAAACAAGCGCAAAATCGAGGATTTTCAAACCTCGGTATTCGGTTGACATTAATTTGGTTTCTGTGTTTTCTATTTTTGCATCGTTGCCTGAACCTCGCGGTGTCATGTCCGCGCTTCAAGTTCCGGAATGGCATAAAGCCATGAATGAAGAACTCACGACCCTTCATCACAACAACACCTGGACTTTGGTTCCGCGTCCTCCGAACACTAATATTGTTGGTTCAAAATGGGTTTATCGAATCTAGCTTCGGGCTGATGGCTCTGTGGACCGATATAAAGCTCTCCTAATGGCTCAAGGGTTTAGCCAAGTACCTGGGTTTGATTTCACTCACACCTTCAGTCCCGTAGTCAAATCTTCCATTGTTCGCATTGTTATTGCTATTGTTGTGATGAACTCTTGGCCACTTCGACATTTGGATGTCAAGAACGTCTTTCTTAATGGCATTCTATCAACATTGGTTTTTATGGAGCAGCCTCTGGGTTATGTCGATTCACGGTACCCTTCGCTCGTATGTCGCCTTCAAAAGGCGATTTATGGTCTTCGTCAGGCTCCGCTTGCTTGGTACCAACGGTTTCGGTCTTTCTTGTTATCCATTGGTTTTATGTGCAGCGCCTTCGATACTTCACTCTTTGTGCTCAGCCAAAATTCGTCACTCATCTATTTACTGGTTTACTTTGACGATATAATTGTCACCGGAAACAACTCTTCTACTATTTTGGCTCTCATGGCTCATCTGCACAAAGAATTCTCTAAAAAAGACCTCGGCACGCTTGGCTACTTCTTAGGGCTGGAAGCTCATCCTTCGTCGACTGGCCTATTTCTCACTCAAACAAAGTACGCCCTTGACAACCTTCAGCGTGCTAAAATGATGGATGCAAAGCTCGTGTCTATGTCGTTAGCTCCAGGCGTTACCTATGTTGCCGTCAGTGTCGCCTTTGAAGATCCTACTCTCTATCGTTCGCTGTTCGGTGCTCTCCAATATCTTACCATCACTCGCCCAGACCTCGCCTACTCCGTCAATACTATGAGTCAGTTCCAGAAATCACCTACCGTTGAGCATTTCTAGGCTTAAAGTGTATTCTTCGCTATGTGAAAGGCACGGGTCGGTTTGGTTTAATATTTTCCAAAGGCACTCCTATTTTACGTGGGTATTCTGATGCAGATTGGGCGAGATGTCCGGATACCAGGCACTCCACCTATGGCTACTCCATCTTCCTTTGTCCGAATTTGGTCTCCTGGAGCGCAAAAAGGCAACCTACAGTTTCACGCTCCAGTTGTGAGTTGGAGTATCGCGCGATCGCCAATACAACGTCCGAAGTCCTATGGATTGCTAACTTGTTGCGTGAACTACAGGTTTCTCTCATCTCCACTCCATGTATCTATTTTGATAATGTGAGTGCCCTTTTCATCACACAAAATTCGGTTTCTCACAAACGGGCGAAGCATATTGATATTGATTATCCTTTTGTGCATGAGCTCGTGTGTTTGAATAAGTTGCAAACAAAGTTTATTAGTTTCGACGAACAGGTGGCTGACATCTTTACGAAGAGTTTATCGCGAAAGCTATTCGATTATTTTTGCTGCAAGCTTCGTCTCTCTCCGTCTTCGCTTGCGGGGGGGGGGGGGGTCTTGAGATATATTAGATACTATAATATCTTGTGTACCAAGTTTTCCAATATTATGTATATCTTGTAGATTATGATAGATAGATTTATTTTCGTCTCTATATATATCTCCTTGTACATCATTATTCATTGAGTGAAATAAAGGAAATTATTTCTCTACACCCTACAACCTTATTTGAAAAAAAATCAAAGACTAACAATATAATAAAATATGAGTCATTAGATTTAATTAATCAAAGGTTGTCTTATATAACATTTGTGAGATAGGAAATATATATATATATATATATATATGTACACATATAGGGATGCGATCCAGTGAGAACCCCTCTTACCATAAGAAATAAGAACCAATCACAACCATAGATCTCGCTGAATAAACGGTCCAGATCTCATAAAAAACGGTAATTTTTTCTCAAAAAACTTGCATTATTGGGCAATTTAGTCTTTTCGCTTATAATTAAAATTCGCCCTTGAGTTATAACCTTCTTAATACACATACAACGTACATGCATTATATAGTTCACAAACTATCATTGTATAGAGAAGATACTATCATTATATATTATCTCTTTAATTTCACACAAATATTACTAACATGTGTAATAATTCAAAGCAGTAGGTTTCATCAAACAAAGCAGAGACCTGCATTATATAGTTTATGGACTATCATTATATACCACAAATACTATTATTATATATCATTATATGTTGAACTTAAAAAAATGTTAATATAAGTTGAATGTGTTTTTTCTTCTTTAATTAATTAAAAATGAATTTACAAAAACAACATAAATTGTGGATTGCGAATAAAGTTATAATTAAATCTGAATTAAAAACAAGTTACAATCACACATTGAACCTCTTCTAGAAACATCACAAGTTGCAAGAATGAGGTTTGAAAAATGACAATACAATACAATAATAGCAATACAATCCATTGTGGAACAAATCAGGGACAAAACCTCCTCAATCATCATCAATCATCAATCTCAACATAGCTAGCACTCAATCTTATACAGAGTTAATGTAAAGAGCTAGCTGATGTCAAGGAAGGCTTTGGCCAAGGGATGCTTAGTCTGTGAGAGATGGTAAGCCTCCAAGATCTCAACAATCTCACCATTGACAACAAGGCACACCACATCAGCTATCCTCTGCATCTGCTTGAATGTTGTATTATCACACTTTGAAACAAATAAATTTATACAGAAAAAATCATGAATTAAATTTGAAACTTATAACATATAATGCAAGTTTCATAACTATATAAAGCATTACACTATATAATGAATTCTCATAACGGGACAGAACCTCCATAAACTAATTATAACTAACTCACATATAATGCTACTATTACAAAACAATAATGAAAGCCGTAAAATTATATAATGCAGATATAAAACAAATTTGAAAGTACGTAAACTAATAACCACTCTTTCAAATATAACATAAGTACTACAAATATATAATGCAATTCATAACAATATATAATGCATGTATTTAGACTATATAATGAATTCTCATTACGGAACAGAACCTCCACAAAACGATATATAATGCACATCTTCAAATTAAACAATTAAGAGTGAAAACACCAAACAAAAAATAGCAATCTACGAAACTTAATTCAATATCTGCAAACAAATCATCAATAACATATACAATAAAACTTCGATTCTATCACCGTAATCTGATAACTAATGATCGAACATCATATCAGAAAACAACTTCTTTTATTACATAACATATGGAATATATAAATTCTTACCTTTCAAAGCATCCATAACTTGCCGACGATGACGAACGAATACAGATGATGACGAACGCAGACAATGATGAACGAAGACGATGACTAGCAGATTTCACAATGAAAATCAAAAGCAAAATTTTATAATCGCAGAAGGAATGAAGATGGCAAATCACACGTCACAAAGGATACAAAAGATTGCGAGATTTAATTTAGATTATAAAAAGATTTGAATTCATGCAAGTACAAAATTACCCCTCATTTTACAATAATGCAGGTCAATACAAACAATATTGAAACGCGGAATAAATTAAATTTGAGTTGTTGATTTCATGTTTTGGGTGACCAAGATCGGTTCTTATTTTCACATGGTAAAACTGGTTCTCATATGATCACTCATATATATATATATATATAGGGAAGAGATCCAGTGAGAAAAACCTTAACGTGAGAAAATGAGAAAGATGCTTGATTGCTTTCACGTCATTGCTTGATTGTATTCAGGTCATTGCTTGATTACAATGTTGCTTGATTGTGCTTTAGTTGTTGCTTGATTGTGTTTTAGTCCTTGCTTGTTTGCATATCAACCGTTGATTTTTTTAGATCTGATGGACATAATTCATTCATTTTTCTCACAGGGGAATTTTTTTTTACATGATCCCTCCTCTATATATATATATATATATATATAGAGGTTAGATCATATAAGAATAGATGTTAACATAAGAAATGAGAATAAATCTCAGCCTTTGATTTCACAAGATCTGCGGTCATGCTTTAATAATTTCCGTCTTCATTTTATCCTCCGCGAACTTCATTATTACATATTTAAGGGTCATTGTCATTTAGCCTGATGGTATCTTCCTCAATTAATTTCCATTTTCATTTTATCCTCCGCGAACTTCATTATTACATATTTGAATTTCTAATTCCTTTTCAATTTCGATTTTTCATCAAATTTCAATTGTCTTGTTGAGTCATCCAAAACTCTAAAATTAAATTAAATTTTATTATTATTTAATTAAATTTTCTAATTTAATGAAGTTTTAAATAGATAAAATAAATTTAACATATTTTTCTGAAAATTTGATTTAATTTTTATTTAATTTAATTTTTCCCATTTGATGAAATATAGAGAAGATAAAATGAAGATAATTGTTTCTAAAAATTTGATTTTTTTTCTTTTAATGATGTATATAGGAGATAAAATGACGAGAACTGAAATAATTTTTCCGAAAAATTGATTTTATTTTTATTTAATTTAATTTTTTCCATTTAATGAAGTATAGAGGAGATAAAATGAAGAGAACTGTTTCTAAAATTTTGATTTTTTTCGTTTAATGATGTATATAGGAGATAAAATGAAGAGAATTGAAATCATTTTTTTCGAAAAATTAATTTTATTTTTATTTAATTTATTTTATAATGAACAATAATTGAGATAAAATGAAGAATGATTAAGATATAATGAAGAACTACTAAGATAAAATGCATGTCACGTATAACATCAAAATTCACATCGAATTTATTTTATAATGAATCACATTTGAGATAAAATAAAGAATAACTAAGATATAATGAAGAACTGTTATGATAAAATGCATGTCACGTGTAACATCAAAATTCGAATCGAATTTATTTTATAATGATTCGCAATTGAGATAAAATGAAGTATAACTAAGATAAAATGAAGTATATAATACATAAAATGAACAAAACACAACTTTTGCGCCCTGTACGTTCGTAATGACTATGTTGCCCTTCAATGAAGTAAAATGAGGATATTGTGCCGCGTTTTTTGTTAAAGCTCTTATATAATCTGGATTGTTGATGTTGTCAAATCTATGGACGAGATTTATTCTCATTTCTCATGATAAGGGTTATTCTCACCAGATCAGCCCATATATATATATATATATATATATATATATATATATAGGGAGAGGGCGCAGCCAGAGAGAAAGAAAGAAAAATGATTGAATTCACGACATTGCTTGATTGTATTCAGGTCATTGCTTGATTACAATGTTGTTTGATTGTGCTTTAGTTGTTGCTTGATTATTTTGTTGCTTGATTGCGTTTTAATTGTATATATATATAGAGGAGGGATCATGTAAAAGAAATTCCCCCTGTGAGAAAAAAGAATGAATCATGTCCATCACATCTAAAAAATCAATGGTTGATATTGAATCAAGCAACATCTAAAACGCAATCAAGCAACAAAATAATCAAGCAACAACTGAAGCACAATCAAGCAACATTGCAATCAAGTAACAACCTGAATACAATCAAGCAATGTCGTAAATGCAATCAAGCATCTTTCTCACTTTCTCACGTTAAGAGTTTTCTCACTGGATCCGCTCCCTATATATATATATATATTAATTACAATATATAGTGCTATCTAAAAATAATGCTACATTCTTTTGGAATTTTTTTATGATTTTAAATAATATCGCTATACTTATTATTTAAATAATATTCATAAAATACTAAATATCTCGTAACACATAGTATAAAAAAAATCTAGATAGACTGATAGTATAAAAATATACTTAGCGACTCATTAAATGCAATAATCTTAAATAGCTAAGTTAAATAATGACTTAATAACAATATGTAACATGTCATACAAGAAGCTACATTGAAACATTCTCTTACAATATATTATTTTTAATTATCGTTGATTAATAAAAAATATTTCGTTTATAATTAATTATTTTATTATAGTTAAAAAAGAACTTTGCTGTAACACCCCATGTATTAAGTGAATCTTGTACAAGTTATTGAAATTTATGAAATGATAAATTCTTGATTTAGAGATTATTGAAGTTATTAATTTTGGATTTGGAGGGATATTATTGAGTTGGTAACTATATTGTGAGAAATTATCAAGAAATTAAAGGAAATATTCTGTATGGGAGATTGAGAATATTTATGTTGTAATTGTTCTATTATAAGGTGGGATTAATTAAGGATTATGAAATATCCTATGATATCATATTAATGATATGATATAATATGTATAAATTTTGGAAGAGGTATAAATAGAGGGAGGAATTATAACATAAGCTTTTCCAGCTTATATTATAATCATAGAGAGAGAAAGAGTGAGTGTAAACCCTCCCCACACTCTATTCCCGTCAGACATTCTGGCGCATTTTCCAGCCGCTTCCGGCGACCACCACCATTGTGTAGCACTCTTCAAGAGCTTCGATTTGAGTACTCGTGGGCTCCGAGAGGACGAGTAACGAGGGAGATATCGAAGGTTGAAGTGAGGTGGGTTTTTGTTACGAAATTCGAATTTCTTTGATTTAGATCTTAAGATTCCGGCCGAATTTCGATGTTTTGACTTTGGATTCGTATTCCTGAGGTTGTAGGGAGTCTTCGTACGTCAAGAACGCCTCATTTGGACGCCGGAAAACCACAACCGCCGCTGTGAAAGGAGGAGCTCCGGCGACGTATATATGAGTCTTCATTTTTCGATGTCTTTTCGTGTTTTATGGCCATATTCATGTTCCTTGTAGTCCGGGGAGCTCGAATATGTATTTGCATGTGTCATCGCCCGGCGAAATTGCAAGATATGGCGATTTGCAGGTTCAACTCCGGCGAACCCGTGAAGAAGACGACCTCTGTCGGTCGACACGCGGTGTGTCGATCGACAGGGTAGTCGATCGAGGGAAGGAAGTTGAATGCCTGTGTCGGTCGACACAAATCGTGACGATCGACACAAGGGCGAGTTGACTAACATGTTGACACATTGGTGTC
>JAPKLW010000853.1:148674-191296 GCA_026898455.1 Plectranthus barbatus
CGTGGCCCCAAATTGGGAAGGTCAGTTGGGGGCGTTAAAGAGGTGGTATCAGAGCTGAGTTTTAATGTTTTAAAGGATTTTAAAGTAATTTGAAACTTTGAGTCTTAAAATGTTTGAAAATTTGTGTAAAGTGATCGCTCATGCTTACACCCTACTCCATCCTGCGCTACCTGAGGTATGTTTTGAATTTGTTTAAGTTAAAAGTTTCCCAGCTTGCAATTCCAGTAAGATTTGAGTATTTTGAAGACATTACAAATGTTTTGAGAATGTATTGAGAAAAGGAAGTAAAGTATGGGAAAAATAAGGAGTTGAGATGTTTTGATGTGAACTGAAATAAACTTAATTGATTTCGTGTTGAGCAAGAATGCTAACACCAAAATCTGTTTATGTGAATTGAATTGTTGTGGAAAGGGTTGAGTTGAAAAGTGGTGTTTACAAAAAAAATCAAAGAATTTGATGAATGGAACGTTTGGTGTTTAAAATTTAAAGTGTTGAGTTTATTTGGCACCGCAGGGTGACCTTTTCTTGGAAGATAAATTGAATTCGAACTGATTTATGAAATGTTGAATAATTGCAAGCTTAAAACCTCGATGATATGGCTATAGATGTGCTGGAATATAATGAGCTCAGGTATGAATAACTTGATTAATGGAGAGAATGACTGGTATGAATCAGGACCGATGAACTAATTGTGGGCCTTGAAAAGGCAATGATTTGATTGACGGTGATAATTTGATAATTGTGAGAATGGAGTGAGTATATTTTGTAATGCTTGAACTTAGAACTTTGACCTTATGTTGTGAAATTGAAAATTTCATTGAACTGGAAAATCCAGTAGTTGGTAAAGTGTGCAGAATGCACAAGGAGCCTGGCACATCAGTCGAGACTCGAGTGAGTGTGTTTTAGTGCGAGGATTCGTTTAAACCCTAGGCATAGTGTATCGGAGGCTAACAGATGACCCGAGACACCGAGTTGCGTGTAGTAATGTTATGTTGATCTCAGACTGATCATTTACTATTTTGTCGTGACAGATGGACCCTAGGAGTGCAGCTTTTCGCTTTAGGAGCGCCACACCATTTGAGGAGGATAATTTGCCTAATACGTTGACGGAGTTCTGGAGTTTTTGGAGGCAAGCGAGAGGACAGGGCATCACAGATGCGGAGGCGATGGAGAGAACCACAGAGCTGATGCCATTGAGATGGACCACTCAGACTTTGGAGCTAGCTAGAGTCCACCGTAATCAGAGGACGGGCACCCGAGGGAGTTTTCAGACTTTTATGGCTGCACTTATTCAGGAGATAGTTCTAGCTGAGGGAGTATCGCCGACATCTTCATGGGGCACCCAGGCATCAGCGACAGGCGAGGCACCGCAGACAGGGCCTAGACCAACCTCATCTTCTATAGCACAGATGGTAGTGCCATCCGAGCATCGATCGGGAGGATCGATCGGACCCCACTTTGATCCTGTTGGATCCTCAGGCTATGTTGATTACCAGGTGGCATTGCAGCAGTCGTCGCCGCAGTGGACACCAGCTTTACCACCGATACCACCTACGGCACTTGATGCACCTGCATCCACGTCGCGCCCTAGGATACGCCCTACACCGAGCACGCCCGTAGCAGCATATGCGTCACCCCAGCATGGATTACAGCAGGGAGGAGCATATGATCCCTACGCATGGTGCGATTTTTCCACCACTTCAGTTCATTATCCACCACAGCAGCAGGACCCGACTTTGCCATACGAATTTCAGGATACCACTGTACCACCAGTTCAGCAGCCACAGCAGGATTTGGGAGGGCCTAGTGAGGCCAACCAGGTACATGACTATGGTTTGGATAGTGCCGAGATGTGGCCGAGGCAGACCACTAGCGGGTACGAGGATATGTTCGGAGGTCATGGGATTGCTTATGGTCAGGGAACGAGACAGACACCTATTTGTCTATCCAGTGATACCAAGAGCAGCCGAGGGAGGAGGATGAGAGCTCGAGATAGGGGTAAAAGACCGATGTAGAGGGAGGATGATGCTGAGGAGGAGGATCCATCTGAGGGATCTGTGTGAGAGAAGCATAAGTTTATTGCTAGTTGTTTCATTGAGAATTGGACATTTCATTAATGTTGTTGTATCCTATTTATGATTTTGTGTGGGACAGAGACTGAGATTTAATCGTTGCAGAAACCTTATCATCATTGGTATTTGTAATCTCGCTTGTATTTGATTATAACATGTGAGACTGGCTGAAATGCTTGATAATTGTTGTATGGAACCTTTGGATTTTGAATATTGGTGTTGAGTGTTTACAAGCTTTGAGTGAGTAATAAATGGATAGTATGATTCAGGATATTATGAGCATATTTATGTGAGGATGCTATGAAATTGATAAATGAGTGTTGTTTTGCAGTAAAGGTAATGGAATTCATCGATCAAGGTCGAGGAAGAGGTAGAGGCCGAGGCAGAGGCCGAGGCAGGGGAAGAGGCAGAGGCCAGAGAGGCCGAGGACGTGGAAGAGCTATTCCACAACCTGTATATGAAGAACCACTCTGGGAAGAAGATCCCATCTATTAGGGACATGATAATATTGAAATTTTATCGGATGAAGAGAGTGCTGTGGGGCAGCAAGGACAGAATCCACCACCTCATGGAAATGTACCAGAAATTCCATCTGTTATGTGGGTGGAAACATTCAGGAAGCAACACCCACCAACTTTTGATGGGACAGGAGGACCTTTAGCTGCAGAGGATTGGATAAGAGAGCTTGAGAAGATATTCAAGCATATGAGATGCTCAGAGGATGAGAAAATAAACTGCATGTCTTATCAGCTCAAGGGAAAGGCAGATAGGTGGTGGGAGACCTATGCCAAGTCAATTGCTCCAGCACAGAGGGACAACATCAGCTGGGAGAGATTCAAAGAAGCATTCTTTGAAAAATATGTTCCGAGGCAGTATCGAAAGGAAAGAGCGGTGGAGTTTTTCCTATTTGAGCAAGGGAAATTAACAGTGGAAGAGTATGATACCAAGTTTGGAGAGCTACTCCAGATGGCACCACACTTGGCAGACTGATAAGCTCGTTATTTCACTCACATATCTATATTATTTTTATATTATTTTATGTAGTTTTATTGAGTTTATATATATATTTTATGCATGATGTCAATATTAGGTGGTTTTAGGTGTGTTTTGATGTTTATGCAGGTTTTTAGGCCTAAACTCATGAGAAAACCGTTCCGAAAGCAGTGACGTGTAAGAGTAGCAGTGAAGAGTATTTACACAAGAGGAATTCGGGCTATTGGTGCATGGAATTAGATGATGCTTTGAGTTAGCTCTCCAACGCAACTGGAATCGGGTCAATCGGAGTTCGGGAGAGGAAGTTATGGCCAAAACCGTGAGACCGCGCAGAAGGGGCGAGAAGCTGCATCGACAGACGCCAATCAGCATCTATCGATGGCGATTTGAAGGCCACGTCGATCGACGGGGATGCCTCGTCGATCGACGCGGACCTCCTGGCGCGGGAAATTGGCTGAATTCGAGATTTTTCATATCTTTAGCCCTAGATTTGATTTGATACACCTCCACCTCTATATATAACTTTGTAAATTTGATTTTTCAGAAGCCCCACTGATTCCCAATCGTGTTTCATTCTAGATTTCAGATTTTGAGAGATTCCAATAAGTTTTTAGAGTTTTATGTTTGAAGACAAGTTCCTGCGGGAAGATTTTCGGATTCCAGTTTTTATGCAATTCAGGTTGTATTTTTCTATGATGAATATTACCATGAATATGTGTAACTAAATCCTTTCTCAGATTCTAGGGTTTCGAATTATCAATGTATACATGTTTTGATTGATTGAATTATTTTCCATTTCCCTTCGTAGTTTGTGAAATCTGTGCTTATTCATAATGTTGATTTGCTGGCCACATCTTAGGATTATCTAGTTGATTACTTGAGACGTAACTGTGATAGTTTTCAATAGAAAGAGATCTTCACAATATAATCTGATTTCTTGTCGCAACTGAAGGAGATTAATTGTAGGAATAAATCTGTAGATCTTTGGAGTTAGTTAATTTATCTTGAGACCGAGCGGAGATAGGTAATTAATTAATCTACTTTACGAATTGTCCAACAAAAAAGTTCGTAATACTTTTCCGATGTTTCACTACGAAGAGGAATTAAAATTGGGAATTAATCAATTCATTCATACATGTCATACTTGATAGGTAGATATTCCTGGAATCTGTGCTTCTCTTATTTGAATTCAAAAGCCTTTTAATTTCCTGTTTAATTTTCATTAGCAAGTATTGCAATTTTCAAAACAACCAAAACTTTTTAATTGCTTTTCCTAACCAGTATTTTAAGAACGTCTGATTTAGTATTTAGGATTTTTCGTTGCTTCATTCCCCTGGATCGATAACCTTAGGGTTTACAAATTTATTTGCCACTATTTCTATAATTAATCTGTAGAAATTACAGTGATCACAGACACACCGCAGAAAATGGTCGATAAGTTTAGAGATGGTCTGTGCGAAGAGATTCGCACACAGCTGGCAACCATGAAGGGATTGAATTACCAGGAACTATTGGTTCATGCTTTGGACATAGAAGCGTCCAAAAATATGAAGAAAATGCCAGAATGGGGAGCGCAGGAGGCGCAGGCTTCAGGCTCGAATCAGAAGAGGAAATTTGAGGAGCCGCCAAGGCAATTCGTACAGGGACAAGGCCATCAGAAGCGCCATGACCAAGGCAGGCCACAGAATTTTCAAGGGAGGCCAGACCATCAGAACTTTCAGAGGTTCAACCCTCATCAGGCTCAGAGGCGGGATCAGGCGGGTCCGCAGAACTGCCAGAGGTGTGGCAGAAAGCATGTTGGGAAACTGCCAAGGAAATGCCGGCAGATGCTTCAACTGCGGAGGGCAAGGTCATTATGCAAACAGCTGCCCTACACCGCCAGCACAGGGAGGCAACCGGCAGAACTTTCAGAGACCGGCGAACCAACATCTGAGGGCTATCAGAGGACACCGCCAACCGTGGAGAGGAAATGCTGGAAACAGAAGAGGTGGAAGGCAGGGAAATCAGGCGCCACCTAGGAACCAAGAGGGAAACCAACAGGGCGGCGATGGTCAGCAGAGGAGAGCCTGGGCCTATGCGTTGGACGAAAATCAGGATAATGGAAACCTGGCAGGTATGGGATGCATTAATGATATACCTGTCATGGTATTATTTGATACGGGAGCATCGCATACATTCATTTCATCAGCATGTGTTGAGTTATTAGGACTTAAAGTAGAAAAGAATAGTCAGGACTAGAACGTAGTAATACCTTCAGGAGAAACAACTATTTCTACTTCAGTGTGCCGAGACTTGAGAATCAAAATGAACGAGAATGAAATTCAAGTAGCCGAGCTAAATGTTTTGGATATTCACGATGTAGACGTAATCCTAGGAATGGATTGGCTGTCGGAGAACAAGGCGATGATTTTGTGTCGTGAGAGAAGAGTAATCATTCCTCAGCTAGGGAATAAGGAGGCCTCTGTACATGGATTTAAGAAAAGGCAGAGAGTACCCGTGATTTCAGAGATTCAAGCAACGAAGTTGTTGCGTAAGGTCGGAAATCAAGCCTTCTTAGTGTATCTGGAAGGAGAAGAGAAGCCTGAACTGACTGTGCAAGATGTTCCAATTGTGAGAGAATTTGAGGACGTATTTCCAAAGGAATTATCGGGATTACCGCCAGACAGGCAAGTAGAGTTCACCATTGATCTAGAACTAGGTGCGGCACCAATTTCTAAAGCGACGTACCGCGTGGCTCCAAAGGAATTACAAGAATTGAAAGTTCGACTTCAAGAGCTGCTGGATATGGGATATATTAGGCCAAGCGTGTCACCATGGGGTGCACCGGTTCTGTTCGTCAAGAAGAAGGATGGATCAATGCAAATGTGCATTGACTATAGGGAACTGAATAAATTAAAGCTGAAGAATAAATACCCATTACCGAGAATCGATGATCTCTTTGATCAGTTCATGGGAGCTAAAGTGTTTTCTAAGATTGATCTCCGATCAGGGTACCACCAGTTGAAGATTCGGAAGGAGGACATTCCGAAAATAGCATTCAGAACTAGATACGGTCACTATGAGTTTGTAGTAATGCCGTTTGGACTCACGAATGCTCCTGCAGTATTCATGGATCTAATGAACCGAGTATTCCATCCGTATCTGGACAACTTCGTGTTGGTATTCATAGATGATATTCTAATATACTCAAAGAGTGAAGCCGAGCATGAACAGCATCTGAGAGCAGTTTTGCAGACTTTGAGAGATGAGAAGATGTATGCCAAATTCAGTAAGTGTGAATTCTGGCTGAGAGAAGTGACATTCTTGGGTCACATCGTGTCAGCAGACGGAATTAAGGTAGATCCAACTAAGATTCAAACGGTGATGGACTGAAAATCACCAACTACGCTGAACGAGATTCGTAGTTTTCTGGGCTTAGCAGGTTATAACCGGAGATTCATCGAGGGTTTCTCGAAGATAGCAAAGCCGATGACCCAGTTACTACAAAAGAATGTGAAGTTTGAATGGTCAGAGGAATGTGAGAAGAGCTTCCAGAAGTTGAAGCAGTTGCTAACAACTGCGCCAGTTTTAGCAGTGCCAGAACCAGATAAGAATTTTGAAGTTTACACTGATGCTTCGAAGAACGGGTTAGGTTGTGTTTTGATGCAAGACGGAAAGGTGATAGCATATGCGTCAAGGCAGTTAAGACCGCACGAAGTGAATTATCCAACTCATGACTTGGAATTAGCAGTCGTAATCCACGCGTTAAAGATTTAGAGACACTATCTCTATGGAGTGAAGTGTGTCATATTCACGGATCACAAGAGTTTGAAGTACTTCTTCGAACAAAAGAATTTGAATATGAGGCAAAGGAGATGATTGGAGCTCGTAAATGATTACAACCTGACAATTAATTATCACCCGGGAAAGGCAAATTCAGTAGCAGATGCCTTGAGCAGGAAAGGAGAAGCTCAGTTAGGCTGTATGCTCACAAGAGAAGGCAGTTTGATCAGAGAATTTGAGAAGTTGAGCTTAGAAGTGATATCACCATCAGAGAGGAGGAGATGTGAGTTGGCAGTTTTAACAGTAGTACCGGACTTGAGGAAAAGAATTATGGAGGCACAGAAAGAAGACGCAGAGATTGAGAGACTGCGTCAGAAGTTGAGAGTGAAGCCAATAGGAGAGTATCGGGAAGCACCTGACAGTGCACTCCTATTCCGAGATAGAAATTTGGTGCCAAACAGCGAAGAATTGAGAGATGAGATTATGAGTGAGGCACATGATATGCCGTATACCGCTCACCCAGGAAGTACTAAGATGTACCAAGATCTGAAAACTAAGTACTGGTGGGATGGTATGAAGAAGGATGTAGCCTTATATGTGGAAAAGTGTCTGGTATGTCAGCAAGTTAAGGCATTACATCAACGGTCGTATGGGAGGTTGCAGCCGTTAGACATTCCGGCAAGGTATATGAGTCTTCATTTTTCGATGTCTTTTCGTGTTTTATGGCCATATTCATGTTCCTTGTAGTCCGGGGAGCTCGAATATGTGTTTGCATGTGTCATCGCCCGGCGAAATCGCAAGATATGGCAATTTGCAGGTTCAGCTCCGGCGAACCCGTGAAGAAGATGACCTTTGTCGGTCGACACGCGGTGTGTCGATCGACAGGGTAGTCGATCGAGGGAAGGAAGTTGAACGCCTGTGTCGGTCGATACAAATCGTGTCGATCGACACAAGGGCGAGTTGACTAACATGTTGACACATTGGTGTCGATCGACACAAGGGTATGTCGATCGACACAAGGCCATCAACATGGAAGTCGACAGATGGCATGTCGACCGACACAAATTGTGTCGATCGAAAGGAGCAGTCGATATAGCCATGTCGACCAATTTATGTCGACCGATTTTAAACCTGTGTCGACCAGGGCTGTGTCGACCGACACATATCCCTGTCGGTCGACACAGAGGCCTGAAATGTGATGATTTGTCGTTCGATCCGAGTTCTTTTGAGTCCTGTTATTTACGATTAAGACATATTGTCCTAGATATATCATACTGACTCGAGAACCTTATTTGATTGTAGGAAATTGAAAGCAAGGAAGGAGTAAGCTCATTCTAGTAAAAGACATCTAATCCAAAGCCGATAACGAGGTGGGAAACTATTTCAGTAAAAACTAAAAATGCGTATTTTGTTTTCAAAATGTGTTATAAAATGTTTTGATTTGAAATGAGACTGCTATGCATTGTTTTGTGCTATTATACCTGTCATCTGTCGTTTCCCATCGACAAGAGAGAATAACAAATGAGTTTGGACCCAGGTTTTCATAACTGAGCTAGAACTCATTTAATAGTATGGAGTAGCGACTCCATATGATTGGGATTTTGGAAGATATAAGGGGAATTGGTTATATGTGGATATGGAGATTATGAATACGGAGTTTTGTGAATGATGAATACTAAACGATCGGGTCTCAAAAAGGATTGCTGAGACTAGTGCACTTAGATGACAGTAGGTTGAGTGTGTTTACATTCCTAACTGATCATCTTAACTCGGAAGTCGGCCAACTTCCAATTACAACACCGAAACAGATATAATAACATATAAAAGCATGTGCGTGAAAATAAAATGATTTAGATAGCATGGATCTTTTCAACAAAACCCCATGTCTATCTGTGTGAGTTGCATAGCATGTTTCCAATATAAATGTATGATTTCGGGCATGTTTCTCATTGGGTACGAAAGTACTCAGCCCCTCGCGTTATTTCTAAAACGTGCAGGTTAAGCGGCATGGATGGGAGTAGCGGGGTTTAAGCAGGCGAAATAAAGTGGTTTTGAAGGATTAAGAGATCCTGTGACATATATCTCCATATATATGTCACCATCACGCTACACACACTGCTGCACCACTCTCTGATAAATTCCTTCCCTTTTGAAGTGTTAAACATTTGACTTGTGAAACTGACTTGAAGTACCAATTTCTTTAGTCTTATTAATCTTTTATTTAAATAATTAAGTCTTCCGCTTGTTTATTCTTGAAATGTGTTGATAAAACCTGAAACATCAATGTAACGTGGCCCCAAATTGGGAAGGTCAGTTGGGGGCGTTATATTTGCAATAGAATGGAACATCTCAAAGACGAACCAACACTCTTAAGTTAATGATCGTCATAAAACGATGTCTGCAAGGTGATCGCATCATTAAAATTTTAATATAAACTTTTTAGGAAATATAATTTAAATATAATAGTCCATCTTTCTTAATTATTTTTTTTTTCTTTCCCTATTAGGCAATCCATAATGGAGTAATTAATTTGCAATCTTGTCTGTGTGCCGACACTAAACATGAAGTGAGATGATAATTGAAACGTACTCAATCAGTAATAATAACGGTTAAGACTAGCTTAATTTTAATGGCCAACCACTATAAGATTAAAGATCTTTTGCATTGTCATATATTTTTGGCCTCATATATATAAAATTTTAAATTAGTTTTTTTTAAAACATTTTGGGATATTGGCTAATTCTTTTATACAATATAAAATTTTATAATGATTATCGTATTTAATCATGGATCATATTACTCGAACTTATAAATGGTATAAATTGGAATCTTGTTGACATTTTGTATAGATCGAATGTGTTGTATAACTTCTTGTTAAAATTGAAACCATAAAATCAGTTCCATTAGCGTCTTCGAAATATTCGCCACTAGTAGATGCCCAAACTTTTAACTAAATATTTTTAAAAAGTAAACTTATATAATTTTATTTAATTAAATTTATATATTTGAAATAATAAAATACATAATTTATATTAGGAAGTATTCCTACTTATTTGTTGTTTTGATGTGTAAAAAATTTGTATAGAAACCACCAAGTTAGGAGTGTCTCGAGTTATAACAGAACTGACAAAACTGATCAAGACAAATTGGGTGAAAATACAAAGCCCCAGTTTGGATTGTGTGGAGTAAGGAAAGACCGGCTACCAGTTTGGCGCTGATGACTTAAAGAAACTGACCAAAGACATTTGTCTGGATTATCTCCAGTTTACAAAGTCAGTTCCTACTCGCAGGAAGAGACAAAGAGAACAAGTCAGATGAATCACCGAAGATCAGTCTTTAAGAATGAAGATTCATTGAAGACTGATGAAGCACTAACAAATTCAGATTCGTCAGACTAGCAGAGTTGTTCTGACACAAGAGTAGAATGTTGACATCTTGTGTCAGAAAAAACGTGGCAGGTGTCAAACCTCAAGAAAAGCGCCATGGTCTCGTAAAAAAAAGGATGCATCAGACTGGACGATGCTCAAATGTCTCTAAGCGGCTACAATTTGAATTACTCACACTTCGTCTATAAATACACGAAGTATCCAGAGTAATAACATATAGAAACGAGAAAAAATCACTGAAACCCTGCCCAAGCAAAAAGCTCGGCCATTTATATCATTAGACTATCTCTGAGCCTACTGTGTGTCATCTATTGAACACGAACCTCGCGACTTCTAAGCTCGAGTTACTTTATTGGTGTTCTTTTTTTCCTAGAAAGAACACAACAGTCACTGCATATCTCCAATAGTGATTCTTATGGGCATCTAACCAACCAGTTTGATAGTTCATGAGGAACTATAAAGATCTCAACTCCGGTTGACGAGGCTGCATGGTGTGCCCACACTCCAACTGCAAAGCCGAAGGGACCAGAGACCTGGACGAGTGAGCTAGTGGACTAGTAGACACTGACATCTACCAGCTAGCAATAGATCGCGAGACCCATCTGTAATTGAATCTTAGTGAATTTCCAGACCAAGATCTGAAGAGAGGACGTAGGACTTTAGGCTCTTAACCTCTATAAATTCCTTGCTTTTTACTATTTTCTTACATTGCTGTGAGATTTTTAAAACTTAACACATTCTAGTGTTGAAGTATATTCGAACCGAACAATAAACTCCCTGCTCGCTGATAAATCATTTTTAGAAACACAAACTGATCAAGATTCACCAGTTTGTGAGTGGAATTTTAGATTTTGAAATTTCCGCTGCACACTATACATACTCTGATCTCGAGATCAACAAATTAATTATTCAATTAAGCATTCCTTAAGTCGTCCCATTAGAAGTTAGACCTTAACCAAACATCTAGAGAATTTCACAACCATGATTGTATATAATTTGTTAATATAATTTGCATATGTCTTATTTACGAAGTAACATATATTAAGGCGAAGTTTATCAAATACACGCTATCAGTGTGTGATTCAACAATGAGTTTATTTTGTTTTGTGTAAATCTCTAGTGTCTATCTGAAATGAGAATGTGATTTTGATATTAGAGAGTTTTGTACTCATGTGTGTATGTTTTTCTTTTCACTATGTTCGTCCCTTTTTCAAAAAGCACAAAGAGTATTTTATACATCAGAGGACAATGACTCAAGCCTAAGACTAGGTTAAGATTGCTTGATTGGCAGTGCCGCCCTGAATGAACGATAAAACGTCATCATTGTCTTTTCCGAAGATCCTTTCTATTATCAAAAGTCTTTTGTTCGTCTTTGTTCTAATTTTACTGGATGCTATGGACGATTAGGAATACTTCATCGGACCAACTCTTAGTTCGAATAGTGGTGCTTCAATTTGCTTCCCCATGTAGCGGTCAGTCTTGCAGGCCAAGTTGTCTACATAGAAATTGGTGTCTTAAACCAAATTTTCTATAGTTAAGTTTTGTTCGCACTCCAAAGTCTACCGCACTTGGATCTCATTGATTAATGCAACGTCCCTCAAGGGAAAAGCTCCAAGTTTATGCGCTTCAAGGCGTCTCTTAGGCTTGTCAACGCGGGCTGAACTATTAAATTTTTGGCACTATAAATCTTGAGCTATCGAGATAGGTTTGGGTTTGGACCTAGCTCTGTTGGGTATCAGCGCCGGCGACTCCGTTTCTCCGACTTGCTTTATGCCGGACCCCGACCGGTACTCTAAACGAGCCTGGTTTCCACGCTTTGATTGGCATCCGCTCTTCAATCTTGGACTACCCCTTCTATCGAGCCCTTGCTTACCTGGATCTCGCACCACCGGTCTTGCGGAGATATACCACCGCCTCGTTTCAGATCTCGGGACAAGTTGGCTCAGAGCTTACCTGTGTGAAGCTCTGCCCTCTGACCAGCCAATGGCAAAGATGGATGAGCCATGGGACCGCAGGTTCACTCTCAAAGGCACTCACAAAGCTCTCAAGGATCTCAGAAACCGATCACGAAGAAAGAAGGTTATAGAGAGGCGAGAGGATTCTAGAGCGAGAGAGAGGAGGTTGTGGCGCTAGGGTTAGGGTTTACTCGATCGTCTGTGAGACACGCGGGTCTAACACATATATATACATCGGGGCAGATAACCGCTCCAAAGCAGAACCGTAACCGCAAACCCGAACTGGGTTACAATCCATAAACACAGCCTTAGGTATGGATACGGGTAATGGGCTCGGAAAGTGGGCTCTGAGAAAATAAACCAAGAACAAACTCATTTCTCAACATTCTCCACCTTTTGGTCATGGTTACAGAGCTTTTTCACTTATTGGTTGTCATCATCGCCACAATGCCTAGCTATTCATGTACTAGGACTTTAAGCGAGGCATAGGTACATCATCACACAAGGTTAGTACCTGCACATCACCAAGCAAAACACCAATACTCAAATTAGTATTTAAAAATAGCTAGGTAAAAGCACACCTCAAAAGCAGAAAATAAAAGGAACACAAAGTCTTTTAAAACAGATAACAATTATCATATAACCTAATCTAATATTAATTGCCACATACACTGGATCTCATCCATGGTCAAAATTAAGAAGGTTTTGGCAAGAAGCAAATTTTTCATTAGGCAAGCATTTGGTTCCCATATCTGCTGGATTAAGTTCTGATGCAATTTAATCTAGGGAAATAATGTCATTTTCTACTACATCTCTTATAAAGTGAAACCTTACATTGATATGTTTGGTTCTATCATGAAATACAATATTTTCGCATAACTGGATTGTAGATTGTGAGTCAGAAAACACTACAGATTTCTTATTCAAATACTTAATTTCAGATAGTAAACCTTTAAGCCAGATTTCTTCTTTAAAAGCATCAGTCATAACCACATATTCATACTCAGTAGATGATAAGGCAACAATAGGTTGGAGTTGTGATTTCCAACTAACACATGAACCACATAAAGTAAAAATGTATGATGTGGTTGACTTCCTATTGTCCCTATCATTTGCATAGTTAGAGTCTACATTACCAACTAAATTCGCACCACTTGGCCATTTGGAGAAATTTAACCCTGTGCTTTGTGTGTGATTTAGAAATCAAAGCAGCCATTTTAAAGCTTCCTAATGTGGCTTACCTGGATTTGCCATGTATCTGCTCAAACAACTCACAGTGTATGCAATATCAGGTTATGTGCTAACCATTAAATACATTACAGAACCAATAGCATTAGAGTAAGGCACAACTTTCATTTCATTTATTTCAGCAGCAGTTTTCGGAGATTGATCTTTGCTTAACACAAAATGAGAAGCCAAAGGCACATTTGACATGCTTAGATTCAGACATGGAAAACTTAGAAAGGATCTTAGCCACATAAACCTTTTGGTTTAAAATTAATTTGGACTTAGCTCTATCTCTTTCTATATCCATTCCTAGAATCCTTTTAGCATTTCCTAAGTCTTTCATTTTAAAATTCTTGCTTAAACTATCCTGTACAAATTTTATGGATTTCTTGCATGGGCTGATTATTAACATATCATCTACATAAATCAGCAGAAAGGTAGGAATGTCTTTTTCAAATTTAAAATACAAGCAATGATCATGCACACTTCTTTCAAAGTTCAAAGATTTCATCACATTGTCAAATTTTATGTTCCATTGTGCGGGGGATTGTTTCAGGCCATATAATGCCTTCTTAAGCAGGCAGACATGTTGAGGGTGATTAGAAATGTCAACATCAAGATTACCATATAAAAATGCAGTTGTAACATCATTTGAACTAATTCCCAATTAAAATGAGCAACCAAGGCAATAATTATTCTCACAGTAGTAATTTCACCATAGGAGCAAATATTTCATCATAATCAATCCCTTCCTTTTGGGTAAATCCTTTAGCAACAAGTCTAGTTTTATATCTTATAGATTTACCATCATTTTTAACTTTATACAGTCACTTACAATCAACCACAGACATATCAGAGTCTCCTTTAACAAGCACCCAAGTTTTATTCTCATTTAAGCTGTTTATTTCATCTTTCATAGCATTTATCCATAGTTTAGAACTAGGTGACTCTATAGCCTGTTTGTAAGTTTTAGGTTCATTACCATCAATCTCTTCAAACACATTACATGCATGAGCAGTTAGATCATAGTCCTCAAATCTTCTACTAACAGAAACAAGGCGCCTAACTCTATCCCTAGTCAAGTTGTAATCACTTAGATCTTCTAATTCAGACACGGCAGGGATATCTACAGTGTTAGGAGCTCCACCTTGAGCATTATCACATTCAATGTCATTCATGTTATCTTCCCCTTGAATGTTATAATGTTATGTTTCATTAAGTTGCGAGGATTGCTCCACCTTATTAGAAGTACTATCAGAAATAACAGCAGATATAGCATGCATAGCACAGGGGAATTCAAGTTCATTAAAAGTAATATCCCTACTAATAATCACTTTGTAATCCTCATTTGTCATATCCCAAACCCTATAACCTCTTACACCCTCTGGATATCCCATAAATATACATTTTTTTAGCCCTAGGTTCTAGCTTATCAATTTTCTGATGCACATAAGCAGCACACCCAAACACACGTAAGTTAGAAAGATCAACATGCTTATTGCAAAATACAGACTTAGGGCACCTTCCATTTAAGGGTACAGAGGGTGATCTATTAATAAGGTATGCATAAGTCATGACAGCCTCACCCCAGAAGGGTTTATCAAGGCCACTTGTTGCCATCATGCATCTAACCTTTTCTAATAAAGTCCTGTTCATTCTCTCAGCAATACCATTTTGCTGAGGGTTATAAGGTGTTGTTTTATGTCTTTTAATGCCAAAGGAATCACAGAGATTTTCAAGAGAGTTATTACATAATTCTAATCCATTGTCTGTCCTTAAAGTTTTTATCCTTTTTTCAGTTTGATTTTCAATTAGGGTTTTCCATTTCTTAAAGTGTTCAAACACATCAGATTTGTTAGATATTAGAAGACCCATACTTTTGTGGAAAAATCATCAATTATGGACAGAAAGTCCCTCTTCCCCCCATGTGTGGGTTCACTGGAGGGTCCCCACACATCAGCATGCAAGTATTCTAACACAGAGGAGCACTTAGTCACATTAGGATGCATGGATGTAGGAAAAGAGACTCTATTTTGTTTTCCTAGAACACAAAAATCACAAAATGACATGCTTGTTATCTTATCTTTACCAAAGACACCTTTCTTTTTCCATATCTCTAGGCCTATATTACTCATATGTCCTAGCTTTCTATGCCACATGTTTGTTTTATCTTCATTTACATTATTTACCGAATTGGCACACAAAACAGGCTCAGCATTGCAGACATACAAGTTGTTTCTCTTAACAGCCCTAAACACAACTAGGGATCCCTGCATTATCTTCATTACCCTTTTTCCCCATTTTCCTTCCAGTCCCTCATCTTCTAAGGCAACACAAGAGAGCAGGTTATAACATAAATCAGGGACATGCCGCACATTTTTAAGAGTAAAAATGCTTTCACTTTCAAATCTTAGCTTAATGTCTCCTATACCACCTACTCTACATTTTTTCTCATCAGCCAGGGATATGAAACCGTTTTCAACATGTTTAAAGTTCATGAAGTGGTGCCTATAGGGTGATATGTGGAATGTGCAACAAGAATCAATCAGCCAATATTCTCATTCAATTAATTAGTCCAGGCATTCACAGAGGGAAAATGAAACATGCATTCAGATATTGTGACCATGTACACATCACCTAGGTTATCACTAGGGGCAGCATTAGCACTATTACTTGAACTAGCATTACTATTGCTGCACTCACCCCTCTCCCTCCTAGGTTTAGTACATTGTCTAATATAGTGGCTTGTTTCACCACAGTTATAGCATCTTCTACCTCTGGTTCTGGACTTAGATCTATATCTTCTATCATTTTGAACTTTCTTGTCTTCCCTAGTATTATTTTGTTCATTATTTTTGCCATTACCACCATTTCTGCTTTAAGATCTTCCCCTAACATAGAGAATCTCATTATTATTCCTATTCCTACTTCTACCCCTCTTTAAATCCTGCTCTTTGCTTTATAACCCACTCATCACAGTTTCAAGATTCACAGTATCTCTGCCATATTTAATTGCAGATTTGACATCATTATAAGAATCAGAAATTGAGTTAAGTAAAGCAATAGGAACATATTCATCAATGTGTTGGTCACCTATTAGTTTGATATCTTGAATTAGTTTATTAAAAACATCAATATTCTCATCAATGTCCTTATTTAAGTCCAGTTTAAATCTGAAAAAGGTTTCCAGCAAATACATTTTACTGGGGAGAGATTTTTCAGTATATAAAGTTTATAATCTATCCCATAACTCTTTTGAAGATTTAGCTTCACCAACATTCCTTAAAACTGAATCACACAAATACAAGATAATGCTAGAACAGGCCAATTCATCTAGTTCAACACGTTGTGCAGGGGTATCAGTATCAAGATAGGTTGCAGTTATAGCTCTTAAGACCTTTTGTTGAGTTAAGATGCATTTAATTTTCTGTTTCCATATTGTAAAGTCTGTTTTACCATTAAATGGTGTCATACCATATGAATTAGTGCTAGCAGCCATTTTTGCACAACAACCTAAAGATATTAGACCAGAAATTACAGCGCTATGAACACAACAGGTAGGACTTCCACCAAGAAACTCACAGACACACGAAATATGAAAACCAGAAACAATCAATAGCAATTTTAGGGTGGTTTTGACCCCCAGGTTATACCCAGATAAATCCTTAAGTTTCCTAAGTATGCAATTAACAGGAAGCTTTACACAACTCAGGGAATCAGCAAGTCTGGATGAACAACAAGGGAGGGAAGGCAGATTAGCACATAACATAGCAGCGGAAGAACGAAATCAGAAATGTACAAATAGGAACAGATCCACACCACGGCACAGATCACAAAAGATCACACAAAACAGTCACAAACCACACAAAGTAGATCTCAATTGATGTGGTTATCCGAACCAGGGAAAAGGGGATGGGGATGTATCCAGGTCAACCCAGACCTGAATACCTATCTATATGCAACCCTAGAAACCCTAAGAAATCGAAAATAAACAAGAATGTGGGGATTAGGGTAGAGCGAAAACGTTACCAGAGCGGGGGTCCTAGGTGAGGGCTCTCCCGACTTACCTTCCACGCCCTGGGGCGCGACAACGTGAGTCCTTCAGCGCGCAGGTTGTGCGGAGTGGCCACGAACCTGGCTCTGATACCACTGTTGGGTATTAGCGCCGGCGACTCCATTTCTCCGACCTATTTTACGCCGGACCCCGAACGATGCTCTGATCGAGCCCGGTTTCCACGCGCGGATCGGCGTCTGCTCTTCAAGCTTGGACCACCCCTTCTATCGAGCCCTTGCTTCACCTAGATCTCGCACCACCGGCTTTGCGGAGATGTACCACCACCTCGCTTCAGATCTCGGGACAAGTTGGCTCAGAGCTTACCTGTGTGAAGCTCTGCCCTCCGACCGGCCAATGGCAAAGACGGAAGAGTCATGGGACCGCAGGTTCACTCTCAAAGGCACTCACAAAGCTCTCAAGTATCTCAGAAACCGATCACGAAGGAAGAGGGTTAGAGAGAGGCGAGAGGATTCTAGAGCGAGAGAGAGGAGGTTGCGGCGCTAGGGTTAGGGTTTGCTCGATCGTCTGTAAGACACGCGTGTCTAACACATATATATACATCGGGGCAAATAAGCGCTCCAAAACAGAACCATAACCGCAAACACAAACCGGGTTCCAATCCATAAACACAGCCTTAGGTATGGATACGAGTAATGGGCTCGGAAAGTGGGCTCTGAGAAAATAAACCAAGGCCAAACACATTTCTCAACAAGCTCTTTTGTGTCAAATCAAATTTAGACCTCAATAATGTCCCAATTAGAAGTTTATGAGCTACTCTTATTGTAAAAAAGATACATACAAGTATGTGTATTAATTTGTATGTATTAAATTACTATAATCACGGCAGAAACAGAAGAAGATAAGTAAAGAGGAGTGATAAATCTGTAAAACAATGATTAAAATGATTAAAATGGAGTTTGGTATTGTTCTCCACATCAGTAGCAAAAGTTGTATAAACAAGTCAAAAGTTTACTTAATTCAACTATTTTGTTATAATTGCCTCCCCTCTCTCTCTCCTTCCATTCTTTCTGGGTTCTGCCGACAACCATTGACCTATACTAGTCAGCCCCTTACACCCAATCACATAATTTTTAATGTCAAATTTAAAAATTATAAACTAATTACTCGTCTAAAAAGGAAAAAAAAATAAATTCTAATTTTTATTTTACCAAATAAATAAACATAATTTTGGTAATTCTAAAAATAGAATGTGGGCTTCCAAATACATTTTCTTTACTAAAAAAAGAGTGTAGCAAATTAAAGATATGAATGCCATAACTATAGGTGGCAAGAAATGGCTCCTAAAATATCTGCATTTTCTTTTAATTATGATTTTTTTTTGTTTAAGAATTATTTAAGGTTTCAATTTTAAGACATAAAGTTACATTATCTATTTTATTTGGAATTAAAAATATTATTATTATTATTATTTATAAAAAAGTTATAATTAAACATCGAAAAGTTCCGCATTTAGATATATCTTGGGCCCCGTTACACACTTTACCTGAAATAACGGTCAAATTAGGGCATGATACATGATATATCTACACTACCATTTTAATATAATATATATAATCCCTATATCTTTACCTTTTTTTCTCAAATAAAAAGAATGCAATTTCATTTTTAGAAAGACTAGAATAGAAGCTTATAAATATGCGTTTTTTGTGTTTCTAATCTTTTTCTGTTGATTCATCATAAATATATAGAAATTCCATGTTTGGAATTAAACTTTTTATTGGCTTGTATTGAATTCCTTTATTTTCTTTATTTACATATAGGTGTCAGAAAAATACAAAAAGCACACTTTTTCCCATTCTAATTTCTGTAATAAAACGTATTGTATAACAACATTGCCTGCTATGGATTTATTTATTTATTTATTTTTGAGTGAAAATTTTCAATAGTTTATTTCACTATACTAAAACCTTAAATGGAGTAAGTGTTATTTATACATAAGAATTAGCTATTTTTAAAAAATATCCCACTTTTTCAGACATAATAACATTTTTTTTCAGTTGGAACAATTGTATGAAATCGCATACATGTTATTAAAATAATTATCAAGTTGCAAATAATATATTTAATTTTTTATTTATATTAAAATTATTCAAAACAATTAAAAAAGTTGATATGAAAATAATTAAAAATTAAACTTATCAACTCGCATATATACCCAAATTGGGTAGGATGAACTAAATGGTTGAACTAATAAAATTTAACTAAACTTAAAATTATAAAACATTATTAAATGAAAATTAAAAATTTTACTAGTGGAACATGGAGTGAAACATGAAAAATGAAATAGATTATTTCATGTGCAAATATAGGAGTTTCTCTCGAAGTTTTCATTTTTTTGTTCAAGTTTTAAATGTGTACATAATGTTGATTATTTAAGATTTTTAGATAGTAAAAATGACTATTTAGATATATTCTCACTTTTTTTTTGGGTTTTAATTTGTAGCAATAGATTGACAATGGAATAGTAATCGAGTTTTTCCGTCGCTAGTGATGGATTCGATAACAGAATAGTGACCGGATTATTTAGTTGTTTAAAAAGAAAAAAAATGATTACGGAGTATTCCGTTGCTTAAATTTTAGCAACCAGCAATTTAAAAGTCGACCAATGATTGAGGTGGCCACGGGCGGTTCAGGTTACAGACGGTTCCGGTTCGGAACCGGCGGTTCGACAAATTTTTTTTTCTTCAGTGATACGTGGCGCTCTGTGATTCGTCGATTTTCAAATTTTCAAAAATTTATCCCGCCGGTTTAATAGTTTGGAACCGTCGGTTCGGAACCCTTTTTTCTTTTTTCTTCTTTCTTCTTTTTTGATTTAATTTCTTTCCGACGGTTCGGCAGTTCGGAACCGCCGGTTCCGGTTAAAACCTTGAACCTGAACCGACCCGTCGAAAAATGGTTCCGGTTCCGAACCGTTTTCGACGGTTTCGGTTCGGAACCGTGAACCGTCGGGCCGGTTCAGGTGCGGTTCCGGTTCCAAATGGCCATCTCTACCAATGATTCAATACTTAAACACGTTTAGCGACAAAATTTTAAATTTTTTCCTACCACTTAGATACGATTTTATAGTAGTGCTATATTGATGGCGCCCAAACCCTAACTAATTCCATTTTGTCTCACACTTGGAGTTGCCCGAGAGGCAGCTACTTTGAGACATGAACATTGTTGTTGATTTAGTCGATCGTTATCATAAATCAAATAAATAATATTATTAAAAAAAAAAAAAAAAGGAAGTGCAAGATTGTGTTACATCTCAAACAAATGAAACCGAGTATCACTACACATGTGCAAAACATATCCAAACAAAACAAATTGAGCCTAAATTGAAAGCAAAGTATTAGATGAGTGTATGAAATTAAATAAAAAGTTGATTATAATTAATAATCATGTTAGTGACACGTGATGGGCATGGGCATGTGCATGTGCATGTGCATGTGTATGTGTCCTTGAGAGCACATGCGCATGTATGGATGGCAATGTCTTTGCATGTTTATATATATGTGGCATGACATGGCTTCTCTTGTTGCTATGCATTGTGGTCACAATATGTACCCACATAAAATAATGAAAAAATATTCTTTTTTTTTTTTCTTTTTTCTTTTTTTCCTTGAAACAAATCTTATCTTTTTTTGTATGTGTGGAGATAACTAGAAGAGGCAAGGGATAGTGGCAATGGATTCCTATTTGTTCAAATCCAAGATCAAAATGAGGACCCAAATATGTGTGATGGATGTGAGAAATGCTTGGATTAATCAAGTTGATGTTTAGGGTTCCCACTTGGTCTATGGGGACAAAACCCACATATCTAACCATACAAACCTAGACTCACTTTGATATTTATCACATAAACACACACACACAATGTTCTTAAATAGAAATATAAAAATAAAAAAAAATTAATCAAAGAAACCAATGGATCACTCATTGTGTGTTTGTCCAAAGGACAAGTGTGCCCTTCTCTACATATGTATTACTTTTGATAAAAATATCATTTTATAATTGCATAACTTTAAAAATAGAAATATTTCCATACGATGTAAATACCTTCCACGTTTTATGTTTTAGCATCGCAAGAGAAGCATGCATCCATGACTCCAACAAGGTTGCTTGTAGTGTGGTGGCAAAATCCAAGAATGAAGAGAAGTTTCATGAAAATCGAAAGGGCAGGGACAAGTTGGTATTTTCAAGCGTAAATGGAGAAAAGGATGAATAGATGTTGTCTGTTAGTGAAGGAGGGATTAGGACCGAGAGGGAAGGGGTGAAGTAGATGTTTTTCTACTTGAAGACAAAGACAAGGGCACATGGAGAGAGAAAGAGGGCCCCTTCTCTTCTTCTTACATGAGATTAATTTTAAATATACCTTAATTCCTACTTACCCTTTCTTCATCAACTTATTCAAAATCTTCATCTCCATACAATATAAAATCTTAATATTAATCAGCACATGATTTAAATGTCTTGTATGCATTTAATAGATAATGAATTTGAGCTTCAACGAGAATATCTGTTGATTTTTAATAGGATATATAAATTATCTCTTTGCCATCTTCTCAAAAGTTGTATATTTAAAGATTTTCAAAAGAAAAAACTCAATAACATTTTTATATATATTATCAACTTTTAGAAGTATTTTATTTTTATGGGAATTGAAAAAAAGAGAGAGAGAGAGGAGGTTTCTAGTAAATTTTAAATATTTTTAAATTAGTATAGTTCTTCCAATTGATGCTAAATAAAAACAAAACTTATTGTTCATTAAAATAAGAACTATTATACTCCCTCCGTTCCGGATCTCTTCAGACGTTTGACCATGCGCAAAGATTAAGAAAAAGTGATTAGAAGATATAGTGGAGTAGGATTAGTAGGTTAATGATAAGGAGAGATAGTGGGGTAGGAGTAGAGTAGGTTTAGTGCGTGATTAATTAATAAAAACTTTCCAAAAAAGGAAACGTTACAAGTGTTCTGAGACGGACCAAAAAAGGAAAACGTTGCGAGTGTCGTGGGACATAGGGAGTATGAAAAACCATAATTTATTGAAACACAATATATAATTTAATTATTTTTAGTATGTCTAATTATGTACATTTTCAAGAATCTATTCTTATCAGTATGTATTATTTGTGAAAATAAATATAACATAAATAATTTAAAAACATGGTTTCATCTTCTTATTTAATAATGACAACAATCTATGTATAAACATAAAAGTAATACTACTATAAAATATATTTCTCCACTTAAACCACTCCACCTAAAATAAAATTATACAAAATATTAAATAAAAACCTAGTATTTCTTAATTTACCTACGGTGTATTTAAATCATATAGCTAATATGAGCAAACTAATTTGATCATTGTCAAATACTCAAATTAAGCCAATTAAGAATTTAATAAATCGGAATTTAAGGCATTTGATTTGTTAAATTTATGCACAATTAGTGATATTTCAATTAAAATGATTGATATTAACATTAATATAAACATGATCACAATCTTGTATATATTTATTACGCAAGTTACATCTTTTAGCTTAAATGCAGTCACTATCACCAATTTAATTATATTAATTGTCTCCATTAAGACGTGTTAAACGGAGAAGTTATGAATTGACAGTTTTTTTTATAATAATTAATATGGCTTAATTAGTGGCGTTTTATAATATTAATTCCTCAAATCTATATTGATGAATGCAAGGGTATTCCATATAAAGAATTAATAAAAAACATTGTGTTATAGGGACGATGTGGGATACTACAACACTTTGATTTCTTGTCATCTTTTGCATCACTTCACCCATATTGCCCTCCCACTAAAATCAAACTCCACTAAACCCCAATTGAAAACCAATCAAAACTTTTACCCCTCCACAAATTTATGCACACACTCAGCTCCCTCACTAAAAATAAACTCAAAATCCACTCCATAATGTGTAGTCACCATCCCTCCTCTTCTATATAAACACACACACCCCTCTTTCTTTCTCCTCCATCATATTCCTCTGTTTACATCTTTCCCCACTAGCCCTACGACATCACTCACAAAACCCTTTTCTTTTCTTACAAAAAAAACTGCACACCATGCCTTCAAGATCTCTCACCGATGCTCAAGGGGTCAATCTTCAGACCAAGATTTTGGACCTCAACTCGTTCAAGGAGCTGCCGGAAACCCATGCATGGACGTCGCAGCTCGACCACCACCCGTTCCCGGGTGGTGACAGCTGCGATGATCAAGAGAAGGTCCCGGTCATCGATCTGAATGGTGACGACGCCACCGGGCTTGTAGGCCATGCATGCAAGAGTTGGGGAGTTTTCCAAATCCTCAACCATGGCATCGACGAGCATTTGCTCCATGAGATTGAGTTGGCGGGAAAGAGGCTTTTCTCCCTCCCCATGCAGCAGAAGCTGCGGGCGGCGCGTGCGGCCGACGGCGTGTCGGGGTACGGCGTGGCGCGTATCTCCTCTTTCTTCCCGAAGCTCATGTGGTCGGAGGGCTTCACCATTGCTGGCTCGCCGGCGGAGCACGCCCGCCTGCTCTGGCCCCACGATCATCTAACTTTCTGGTATGAATCAATAATCGATCGATTTCAAATTGAGGAAGTTTTGGTAGAAACATGAAATATTCTGGTGTTTTGATTTTGTTTTTCAGTAATATCATAGAGGAGTATCAAAACGCTATGAACAAACTCGCCGGAAAGCTGATGTGGCTGATGCTGGGATCACTAGGCATATCGGAGGAAGACGTGAAATGGGCGTCGCCGAGAGACGGCGGCGGCTCCGCCGCCCTGCAGCTGAACTCATACCCAGCCTGCCCCGACCCAGACCGAGCCATGGGCCTCGCCGCCCACACCGACTCCACAATTCTCACGATCCTCCACCAGAGCAACACCAGCGGGCTGCAGGTGCTCCGGGAGGGCGGGAGCGGGTGGATCACGGTGCCGCCGCAGCCGGGGGCGCTGGTGGTCCACGTGGGCGACCTGATGCACATACTGTCAAATGGGCTGTACCCGAGCGCGCTGCACCGGGCGATGGTGAACCGGAGCCGGCACCGGCTGTCGGTGGCGTACCTGTACGGGCCGCCGTCGAGCGTGAAGATCAGCCCTCTTCCAAAACTGGTCGACCATTGCCACCCCGCTCTGTACAGGCCAATCACATGGAAGGAATATCTGGGCACGAAGGCCAAGCATTTCGATAAAGCTCTTACATCAGTCCGCCTCTGCGCTCCTCGAAATGGATTCGTCGACGCCAACGATCACAGCAGTGTGCAAGTTGGGTAGTTTTTTTTAATCATGTTTTTTCATCTGATTTAACCCAATATTTTCGAGATTTATTACGACCGTTTCCAGTTGTCACGGGATTGTGCCTGGTTTGGCAGGCTTTCTTTAGTGTGAAGTATGTATGAGAGAGGGAAGTTTTAAAGAAAAAAAGGTTGTAGTATAAATAATATATCATGGATCGAAACAAACAAAGTGTGAATTGTCGTGGAGTGAGGGAAGAAAATAAATAAAATTCTGGATATTTGAATGTAGAAATTGCTTGAAACAACATCTTTCTACCCCTTGTGACATGCAGCGTCTACCACAGCTGGAACATCATGGTTTCTAGCCGAGCAGATTATCCTAAAATCTTTGTGTTTAATCGGTTTAGCGAATAATCGGCGTGTAGGCACCGTCTAAGTAGCCTAATTCGCCTAAGCGCTGATCTAAAGTGGCTGATTAAGTTCGCTACGCGCCATTTAGGTGGCCGACTTGTTGAATGTCCCACATCGGTCATGGACCTTGGAGTATACCACTATATAATAGTGGAGGTCCCCTCTCCTTACAAGCCGGTTTTGTAGGGAGAAGTGGGGATATTTACACGACTAGGCAAGCTACGTTTTATCTAACCGGTTCAGACAACTTATTTTTTTTAAAAAAATAATTAAAATTCTTATTTTCTTAATTTTATTTATTGATAAATATATATTATAAATATTAAATATAAAAATTTACTTTCCGATTAACTATTGCCTAGAAAATGTCTAGATTCCACTCAAACCGCTGAGGTGCTAGACCTCATCCGAGCGCCTAACGATATTTACAACTATATTTTTTAGTATGTAGTTTTTCAAGCTCTCTCTCTAGAAAGTTGGTATTATTGCAAGGACTGGATAGACAGAAGTTGCAGGGTTCAGCTTTTGTCTCTGGAATCATGTGCTGATTTACAATGAGGGTAAATAGTTATACTAGGAAGAAGAATGGTAGATTTATTACCGTACGACAGAGGCAACTTCCACGTTTCTTCTACTTTATTTTTCACACAAACAAACGTGACAACAGTTGAATGTCATGGAATAAAATATATCTGAAAAATAGTTAACTGCATGTGGGCTAGCTATCTAGTTTCCAACCCCCCCCCCAAAAAAAAAATCAAGATTTTCGTGCTAGCTCCTTGGGTTCTAGTATATGAATGCAATTCATTAAGTTTTATCAAATTATTTCAATGCTCCATCAAAATGAAATAGACTAGGAACCGAGTGGTAGAGGCTCACCATTTCTTGACAACACAACAAGAGAATCTCTGAGGGAAGATTGTTCATGAGTTGAAATTTGAAACATGTGTTTCAAATTTCAACTTAAAATCCAATGTCAGTGTTCACACTCACATGTAAAGTAATCATCATATATTAATTAACAACTTCCTAAATACAAAAATACGAACAAAATATGCATATGTTCAAAGCTGAAAAATGCATAATTAGCTAGTGCAAAAAAATATCATTTTTTTTTTTTGCGGAGTTGATTCATTTGAGTGAGTTTGAGTTTTTTTTTTTAGCGGAATGAATGCATTTTTATATCAAAACGTAAGTACAATAACATTTTATATGCGAAATTAAATTGATGCATTTTTTAATCATAAATACTCAAATACATCCACTTTAATGCATTAGCTAGTGCACTTTTCAGTTGTGGACAAATACATTTTTTGGTAACATGTAATCACTACCTACCCTATATATATATATAGGGAGTGGATCACATACTAAAAATTAGTTTGTGCTAAATAGGAATGAATCTACACCATTGATCTAAAAAAATCAATGGTTGAGATTAAAACATTTCCCCAGATTTTGTGCTTTTTCGCTTTATAAATCGTGCTTAATCGAATTAAGCACGATTTATAAAGCAATTAAGCACGAACGAAAATTATGCTTAATTTTTTTAATTTTTATGCTTTAATCTCAACCATTGATGCAATCAATCCAATGGCTGAGATTCATTCCTATTTAGCACAAACTTTAATTTTAGCACTTGAGTGAATCTCTCTCTATATATATATATATATATATGTATATGTATATATGTGAGTGTCATCATATATGCAAGAAATAAAGATGTTAAGGACAAAACTGCTGCTTTTTTTCTTTGTTGAATTTTCGCCGGCCTAATTGGAGTGTGTTCACTATTTTCTTAATCTATATATATATATATATGTATGCATATATATGTTATGTGATTGGTATTTGGGGTAATTGCCACTTTAGAAAGAGTTTTGTCTAGTTTTGAGACATTTAGTAAAAAAGCTACTGTATGTTATGATAAAGCGCAGCTGTCTCATTTCATGATCACTCAAAACACTACCAAGCTACAATGAAAAATAACTTCAAGGCACAATGTTATATCTATTGTGTAGTCACCCCTATTTTCATGTCTCTTCACTAATTAGCAAATTCTTCCTTTCAATTTTTTCCTATCTATTTACAAATATTCTACTTGTCGAACCAAACCGTGTTGGAAGAGTGAGCCTTCTCTTTCTTTATAAGTCAGTTTTGTGTGAATCATCTGCTCCGCTCCCACTAAGAGTTCGAGTTTTCTAAGAATTTTGCATGTATAACACCATGCAAGGTTTGTTCAATATTAATAGTGGGTTTGTGTTAAATAGTAATGAATTTAAATTATTCATCTTTACATATCAACGATCAAGATCACTGGTCGATCCAGAATCCATTAGATTTTAGGTAATAACAAAATACAAAATTGAGTAAAAATGAGTTTTGGCTCATTTTTCTCTTCACGAGGGACTATCACATAAAAAATAAAATAATCATACTACTAAATATATATATAGGCATACACTAGCCCGCACTTGGATCCGCCAATAGTCAAGATTAAATTTTTTTTTTTTTTCAAAATATTATCCTCACTTGTATTATATGACATGCTTAAACATTCGAAGCATATCTTATAAAACAATTAATTAAGCATAACGAGAATTATATTTTATTTTTAATTTGATATTATATTAAATCAAGAACGAAAATCCATTCTTATATATAATAGAATTTTGCATTAGTAAGTGAAAGGGTATGTTATGTCGCAATCTGAATAGTGGTACAACAATACTCTCACTGAGGAGACAAGAGGAACCCAAAAATGGAGCTTTTAGATAATGTCTACCTTCCTATCTCCACTACCACATTTCTAAATTCATTTCAAATTCAATATGATCACCCCTTTATAAATTAAAATTGATGTAATTAATTTAATTTGACCTTCGAATGCAATGATTGATTTAAAAATTAATCTTGACTTTTATATATGTGTCAAAACTGATATAAATAAATGTAGAAAATGGGAAGGAAAGGCCGACGCAGAAAAGTAAAAAAGGCAGCATGAAATTGAATTCAAATAGAATAATGATCTCTATGTGTATGTCTATGTCTATGTCTATCAAGTTGGACCTTATCTTCATTTTTTTTTTCTTTATAAATGTCAGTAAAATAAAATCTATTAGAATCTTTTTTGTATAATGGGACAACTGCAATGTCATATCCTTTCTATATTTCTTCAACCCATCAATTAATTCGTTTCTTGCTCCCACCCTTCTATATATCACTTTCACCAATATCACACTTTACTTGGTTTGTATTATTCAAAAGACTATATATTATAAATTATTATGATTTTCTCTAATATATTGTGTTGTAGGTATAAGAATATGTATAAGACATAGGACTAAGAGTATGATTAGAGACAGTAAAGCTCGAATTACTGCAGTAGAAAATTGAATATATATTATGGCTCTTTCAACTCCTATATATATATACAAGCGAATTTTTTGCTTTGGGAAAATAGGGTGCTCAATGAAGAAAATACATAAATGTTCACCTAGCCACCGTGAGGGTATTCTATCCGTCGATGTCGAGGGATATCTTATGCATTAGATAAGTGTTGTGATAAATAAACATTATTTTTTTGAAATAAAGCAAAAAATATTTTCAAACTAATCAAGAATTGTGTCTGATGTAAATTAGTAATAAATTTTCAAAAAATTTATACATAAACTACTGGAGATTCAAATATGCAGATTATGTGTTTAATATTTATGAAAATTTTACTTTTTTAATTATTATATAGACTAAGGGGTAGATCCAATATTGCTTAACAGGGATGAATTCACATTATTTATGAAAAAGAAAAAAAAAAGATAATGGCCCAAATTAAAATTTTTCAAAATTTTATGTTTAATTTTTTTATAAGTTATACTTGATTTTATAATAAAGATAATTATGTTTTATTGCTTAATCATTAATATTTCTTATCTTAGCGTTGATGCTATCAATCTAAACGTTGAGATTAATCTCTATTTAATACATACTTTTCCAGAAGAATCTTGAATGGTTGAACCAATAACCTTTTGGTCAGACGCAAAACACTTTCACCACTGCACCACAAATATGGGACGAGTTTTAAGTTTTTATTGCATATAATTGTCAAACATAGTCAACATAGGCCCAAAGCAAAACCTATGTAGCCCAATTGTAAATTAAGGCCCAAAAACTTTTAACTAGCTCAATTAAAAAAAAAAAAAGTTCTAAAACAATTTCTAAAAATTATAGTATATAATATCGTACCATCCATATAACCCAATGTTAATTTAAAATTAATTCATTCATATCTAGGAAAAATAAATGGCCAGTAATAATACATTAAGCTAAACAATATCAACTACAATAATCTTGGGTTCGAATGGAAAATCGAAATTAAATAAAACTAAAAAAAGTACTTCGTTGAAATTAAATGGTAAATAAAGAAGCTTTCACCATAGCGAATTAATCTGGATGTAATGAGTTTTTTTTCTATTCCCTGTCTCACCATAGAAGGTATTAGCAGTGATGCAAAAATCGGCGCCTAGGACCTTCTAGGTGTCGATTAATCGGTAGTCGGAAATTCATCGATCCGATAAAATGAAATCGTTAAAAAAACCAATTTTTTCTAATCAGTGCCTAGGCGGCGATTAATCGGGCTAGGCGGATCGGATTAATCGGGCTAGGTGGCGATTAATCGAATCAATCGGCGATTAATGAAAGAAAAATCGGTTGTTATAAATTTTAACTACAAATTGAATTTAAAATCTTAATATTGAAAGAATAAAAATAATTTTTTTTTAAAACCATAAAATTAAAAGTAAAAGTGCAAAACTTAATTTTAACACTATTCTCAAATCCCAATAAAAATTCACATTCACAAGTCACGACTGCACGCTATTCTCCTCTACTCACAGCCACCACCGCTTAGGCGTGTCTGTTGCAGGAACATTTAAACTTTAATTTATGATTTGCTTTTAAATGTGACAATGTTTGTTGCAGGTATATTTAGACTCCGTTCTTTGCTCTTATTTTGGAATTGATTTGAATTGTGAGGATGTTTGTTTGTTGCAGGAATATTTAAACTTTTGTTTATAATTTGCTTTTATTTTGGTTTTTGCTTTTAAATGTGAGAATGCTTGTTGTAGGAATATTACTTGAGATATATATAAAAGTGTTGAAATCTTACTTGCATTTTAAAAATATAATATGTGATAAGATTTTTTATATATTACCTGAAAAATATATAAAAAAAATAAAAAATAAAAATAGGTAACCCGCCTAGACCGATTAGGTGCAAGGCCCCCTTGACCGCCCGACTAGCCCCTAGCAATTTTTACAATATTCGGTATTAGTCGGAATGGCTAGTCAAATAATCTATTTTATTATTTTATTTCTTGACTCCATAAAAGTTTGAAAATACGAATAGGGTCTTAAAAAAAAAATTTGAATACACACCAAAACCATTACAAACGTTAATAAAAGCAACTGCATGTTAGAAGAGTTTTCATATTTCGACACAATCATTTTCAGATCAGCTCTCTTTAGTTACATTGTTTTGCACAAACATTCAAAACCAGTGCCCTCTTCTAAATTCTTGGATACGCCACTAGTTTTCGATCTCGGGTCTCGAGTTTCTGTTAACACCGGAAGAAAGCTCAGCCTCAGGCGACACAGAGGGCAGTCTCTCATACACTTTGGAACCCGAAGCTACAAACTTCCCTCTGCCGAATGCAAGTGTTTCTCTCAGCTTCTCATAGCTCCATCTCTGCTGAACATACACAGCAACTGCTAGAACAACTGCAACTGCTGGTATAGCAATGTCTCCAACCTTGGAATAGAAATCCATGGCAGGGTTCACGAGCTCATACTCTTGAGAGAAGTAAGGGTTCGTTATCGGTGAAGTTATGTAGTCATACACGTGAGGAAGAAGCCGGACCGACGTTATTCCGATGTAGTAGAGCTTTCTGAGAGGCTGGACATGGATCCTCCACATCAGGTTGCCTATGACTTGAGGGAGCAGGAAGAAGTCCTGCACCAGCCCCAGATACTCCTCCAGTTCCGTCTCCCACTCGCGTATCACGTGTGAGTTCCCGGTGGAGTCGACGAACTCGGATGTTTGGAGAGGTTTATAGCTTGTGTTCATGTAGTGCACGGTAAGAGCAACCATGTAGCCAAGTGTGTGTAGGATTAGGGTTGTGAGAGCTACTCTCTTGTCGCTTGGAACGCGGTGAGGCTCGAGAGGGGCTCGTGTTTGCATCCTCGTGCGCGATTTCCACACCTTCTGGCAGAGCCTCAGGGTTAGTGAGAATGCTGCTAGAACTAGAAGCTTCACAGTGTAGTCTATGGCGTTGAGCCACTGGCTGCTCTGTAGGTCAGAGGACTGGCTTTCTCTAAGCTCGGTCGAGGTTTTTCGGAGAAGAGCTTCGGCGCCTGTGATCAGTGGGAAACTGTAGCCTAGAGCTTGAACTCCCAGCATCACAAGAGAGATGTAGGGAGCAGATTCCATGTTATCTCTCGTGTAAAACAACTGGCTCAAAATGCAGGTGATTGCAACCGAGAGCGTCGAAATTCGGAGAATCCCTTCGACGCCTCTGCGTGAGATGATCTCTTCACGCTGCCTTCTGTACATGATGGGAACTGTTTGGAGCTTGACCGGAGGGGAATACAGGGGGTCGTCTTCATTCCGTTGGCTAGTTATCGAAACCCGGGCAGTCGGGCTCGCCAGCCACCGGACTGTCGTTGGAGGGTATGAAACCACCACTTCTACTGAACAATCCAGCCCGGATTCAAGATCCATGCTTTCATACAATGTCTGCCATGAGGCTCTAACATTCCTGCAACCAATTAGGTACATTTTTCCGACACGTTGATCGTAAATCCCCTCGACGAACAGCGAAGAGAAGTTCGAATAATGGTTTCCAACAAGATTGAGCTGACCAGAAACATTGAGGAGCAACTGCTTCTCTGTGAGTTCACCTTTACTAGAGTAAGGGATGTGGAAGTTGGAAGCATATTGTGCGGGCCAGTAACGCCCGAACAACGGGCCGAGTGACAGAATCTCCATCTCCAGATCAGCTTTGGAGAGGAAAGAGTTGGGAAACGGATCAGGGACAGCAGTTATGTGAAGGGTAAGATCTTCAGCAAGAAGAGAGAGACTGTAATGAAAGTCTCCCATATCTTCCAGCTTTGGAAATTTCAGGAGTGATTTCTTAATTACAGCCCCAATGCTGAAAGGCTCGTCTCTCTCAAGGACAACACCTGCAGATACTATCTTAGAATACTTGTAATAAGGATGAGAAGCAGTGAACTGATCCCACAACTCCGCGGGGCGTGCTAGCTTCTCGAATGCTAAAGGGAAGTATAAGGGGGAGGGATCAATGCTCGACATTGTGCCAACAAGTGTGCTGCGCTGTTTTATCGAAAAAGAAACCGGAACATACAAGCATACGCGGGTGTTGCAGCCATTGCCATCTGCATCAACAGTTGCAGAGCATCCAACCATGCAGAGCTGCCCACTCGAAGACTTCCACATCCCTTCTGCATAAAGAGTCTTGTTGCTATTGCTAACCCCGGTCCTCGCTGCTGCAGTGAAGCGATTCTCGGATGGAGGAACAGCTCGAAACACAGACGATACCCTCGTCGTCGACGAACCCTTTTCCTTTGAAGTCACATTCTCACAGTGGACATCCTGAAGGACGAGCTTCACGTTCTTGAAGCTCCCATTCGTGGCTTCGATCTCATTATCCAACACGAATGGACCTAACCTACTGCAGAAGTCATCTCCACCACTGCATTTCCAGTTAGGCAGAATGGTTAGAGCTTCTTGGTGAGTGAATCTCTCTAGTATGTCACAAAAGTCCAGCCCTTTATACACATCAATGTCACCACTAACCAAACTATCCTTATACGGATACGGATCGCATGCTCTCGAGACAAGATTTTCAGAACTAAACTGGTAATTTGCAGAAGAGCTTAACCAAGATGATATCTGAACTTCATCAAAGTACTTGAGGTTCGACTTTGGATTCAAGCTTTTCAAGCTTCCATGAACTGCTCTGCTCCTCAAGGTCACCGTTTTCGGGTACCGGAGCACGAGCAAGATCTGGTCATCCTGTGCGAGAAGTGGCTGATTAGTGTAACCAGACTCCTTCACCCACCCCCAGGGATCATCCAAATCAGCCTGCCGGGAAGGCAACACTGCATTCCCCAACAAGCACATCACTCTCTCTCCTTCATTCTTCTCTGATTCAGTGTAAACACCTTGCAAAATAATTGAAAGCTGAGAATGAGCAGGCCATATATCAAATCTAGGGCTTCCCTCATATGGCTTCTCTGAGAGCAACCCTTCAAGAGTTATCCCCATTTGCAGAATCCCACTCACGAAAATCGAGTTCTTGGCATGACGGCGGCGATCGACGTCGGTGACCCAGAAGGAAACCAAGTTCGCCGGTGATCGGAGATCGGTTGAATTCTCCGATAGCTCCCTATCATCAAATGGCATCAATGGAGCACCGCCTCCCCCATTCAACTCCTGCCACCAATCTCCATTCAAGAAAGAGAGCTCATCTCTGATCGTGTACAACCGACCATCATCAGGCTTAAGCTCAGCACCGGATTTCAATACATTTGCACAAGCTTTTTTCACTTCACCGATTCTGTCGTAATTGTAACTCACGGAATGCTTACTTCCTCTGCCTTCTAAATTCCCATTATCCATGTAGTAAGAATTCACAAAACCAATGCATAGAAACAGAGATAATCCAAGCACAACCCATGATGAATCAAAAGAAAGCTTCATTTACAGAGCTATAAATCAACTAACACCACAGACAAAATAGGGGATTTGTTGTTTTCAAGATTTTTCAACTGCCCACAATGTAAAACTTAAATCTTGAAGAAGATGGTGCTAAGATTCCGAGATTTTGCAAGACTTACCATGAAATCGAAGACAAAAGGGCAAGATTTTCTGGCACTCCACTTTGCAAGAGAAGTGGGCTCGTTATCATGAAAACGAGTCTTGTAAGAAAAAATAGAAACTCTTTCTTGATCTTTAGTAGTTGGTGAGAGCTTTTTTTCGAGTGAATCAAGGATTGTTTGAGGGTTAAGATTTAGGAGAGTGTGGAGTTCTGTTCAAGTCAAGGCAACTCAGTTCTGACAGAAATTGGTAGTCAACTGATTCTCATATTTGAACTTGATTTCAATTTCCAAAAGCATGATTAATTAATCATAAACAAAACACTTAACTTAATTAATCACCCAAATTTGAGGATGATATTTACTAGAAACTATTTAAAAATACTGGCTGGTGAGGCCTAGTTTCTTCACTCCAACACCAAAGCTATCGCCTTTGGAAATTGAATATCTTGATAGCAAAAGCAAAGACAAGAGCGAAAACTACTCCAAAACCAGCGACGACGACAGCCGCAACGCCGACGAAATCATGCCTGAATCCGAAGTAAGTCTTTAGGAATTCTCGAACTGACTGTCTGGTTTCGAGTTCATCTGTCACGTCTCCATACTGAGATGAAACTAAACCATACAAGGTCCATGCCACAGGGTTCGCCCAGTGATACCACCTCCACCAACCTGGTGTCATCTGCATGGGAAAAAACCAGCATATATTTCATGTCTCTCATTGCACAGCTTCTACCGCTATGACCCGAAAATCTTTTCGGGTTTTACTGCTATAACATGAGACAAGGTAGCCCGTGATTCAATATTCTTGCATGAAAATTTTCTCGATCTGTCACTGAGACTTACCGGTCGAGGAACTATGAATCCCGAAAAGAGGTTCCAGAAGGCGTAGAAAGTGTAGGAAACGATGTTGGCGATGTAGTGATTCGGAGTCATGGCTACGGCCATCATGCCGTAGAAGACGAAGTATATGAGAGTGAAGAAAATGAAATAAATAAACCAGAAGAATTTAGCAGCAGTCCAGTCGAAACCGATCATTGCATAAACAATGGCTCCATATAAAACAGCCTGAGCCAAACAGTAGGGAACTTCAATCACAGCCTGCAATGTTGAAGATTGATTGATCATAATTTTTCTGCATTTCCAAGATTAAGACTTAGTTTTCTTTAACCTGTCCAAATGCATATGGTAAGGCAGAATACATCCCTGCAGCCCTTTCGCGGTAGAAGACCGTCCGCTCCACCACCACCACCGGCTGCACCGAGGTGGCGATTTGAACTCCTAGAAAGAAGACTGAAGTGTACATGGACCCCATGGAGTTGAGGATGTCCTGTGAAGAGCTCCTGATCAAGTGTGATGGAATGGAATCAATATCCTGTGCATGAGTTATCTGAAATGATCGTGTTCTTACCTTTTGGAACCGAGATCCCAGAACATGGATCCGAACATGAGGGCTAAGAAGATGGTGTAGAGAATTCTTACAGCAGAGTAGATGGGGTTGCGCCAGTAAGACCAGTGCTGCTTCCACAGGCAAGCCATGCACTGAGTGAGGAAGGGCTGAGAGTACTTGGTTGGGAAATGCAGGTCTTTCGTTCCCGGCCGCCGCGGCGTGCTGAGCTCTCTGATGAGTGCTTTGTTGCTCCTGATCATGAGAGTTTTGGGATTCAAGTGGTTTGTGTATGGTACAAGAGTTGATTTGAGTTCATGAAGGGACCTGTAGAGTTGTGAGTTCTTGTAGAGTTGCGCGAAATCGAGGCCCGGAATCTGCTGTCGAGCTGAAGATGTTGCTTCCAGCATCCATGTAGCTGGATTGTAGCCATCCCTGATCTTCTCAACTCCATGGATTCCCTGGTTTTTTTTTTTTTTTTTTTTTTCAGATGATGAAAACAGATATTCAATCCTTGCTTGTGTTATCATCATCACTCACCTCAAAATAGTGAATCAAGTTGCAAGAAAGTTGTCCCAATGGCCCTACATATATCTCTTCTCCCTCATGCTTCATCAAGAACAGCTACAAACAGAGAATTCACAAAACAAGATACAGAAAAAAAATAAGAATAAGATATGAAAAGCAGGTTCTTACCTCATCAAAGGCTTCAAAGATATCAATACTAGGTTGATGGATAGTGCAGACCACAGTCCTTCCAGTTTCCACTGTGTTCCTCACTGTTCTCATCACAATGGCAGCAGCTCTTGCATCCAGCCCTGTTGTTGGTTCATCCATGAAAATGATGGAGGGATTGGCCACCAGCTCAACTGCTATTGTCAGCCTCTTGCGCTGCTCGGTCGACAGACCACTCTCCCCGGGTAAACCAACCAGTGCATCTCTCAGTGAAGTCAGCTCAACTAGTTCCATCACGTTTTCCACAAACAGCTGAAGCAGCAGAGACAGAAGAAGTGGTGTTACATGCCTTTGTTCATGAACAGCAGCAAACCTTAACCTTGTCTAAAAGGATGGGTCTGGACCTTTCTGGTCTGAGAATCAACTTCTCCGGGCAACCGGAGCCGAGCCGAGAAGAGCAGGGACTCATGGACTGTGACATGAGGAGAATGGACGTCGTTCTGTTCACAGTATCCTGAAATCCGAGCAAAGGTTTCCTGCTTCTTAGGATAACCAGAGACTGTGATGCTTCCTTCGACGTACCCTCCGGTTTTCCGGCCAGCCAGCACGTCCATGAGTGTGGTTTTGCCGGCACCACTGACGCCCATTAACGCAGTGAGGACGCCTGGCCTGAGTGCTCCACTCACACCCTTGAGGAGCACCAGTCTATCTCCACTTGCACCTTCATTTCTCATCTCCTGCAACTCATTTTTCCCATCATTGTTTCTTTGATTCCACATCAAGTATGTGTGTTTGTGTTTGTGTTTGTGTTTGTTTCTTCTACCTGTGGCATGTCAACCGAGTACTTCACATTATCAAAGGCTATGGAGTGGGGCTCAAAGGGCAGCACAACTTCTCTCTTCTTTCCTTTGCCTTCTCTCTCTGCAGAAGTTTGAGGTTTTAGTATCAAAGTTGAAACACTTACTTTCTGCAACCATAACTCACCATTTTTTTCAGTTGAAGTCTCGTCTTCAAGTATTACAACATGGGATTTTCCCAGAGCTGCAAGAACACAACATGTATCACTGATTAAAAGGGGTGAGCATCTGTCGGTTCGGTCTGAAAATCGAACCGAACCGCCAAACCGTTTCTACTCTACAAACTGAACCGCACCGAATTGACGATTTCGGATTGGTTCGACGGTTTCAACCAAACCGGCAGTTTTGATTTCGATTTTAACCGAAATTTCCAACACATTTTCATAAAATACTTAAATTAAGACATATATTTTAATGTTCCAACATACATAGACTTGAAAAACAATCCAAATGTACCAAATCCACAAGTTTAGCACAAATCTAAGTTCAAATCCACAAATTCATAACTAAACCGAACAAAACAAAAAATGATAAATAAACCGAACCGAAACTGTCGGTTTACGATTCGGTTCGGTTCGATTTTGCTCACCCGCATTTAACTGTTAAGAAATATTCTGCAAAAGCAGACAGATTGATGGAACTCACGTTTAAGGTAAGACAGAGCCAGGATGTAACAAGAGTTGAACACAACTGTCATGACTGCTAAAACCCCTACTCCTATCCAATACCAATACGAGCCACCAAAGAAGCCTTGACACTTCAAAACCTCAACTCCCAAAGATGCATTTCTGCCTGGGGAAGCCTTTGACATGAAAGATAAACCTCAATTATCATATCAACCACAACAACATTGTATTCGTGCAAGCTTACAATGGATGTCCAAACTTACATGTCTCCAGCTGTGACCTCTGAATTCATTCACCATAATTGCATTCTCTACAAACATCATTGGTGAGATGTAGTAGCCCCATATCCACCATTTCCTGATTGCCTCTGTGAAGCATTGGTGAAAAGTTTGAAAGTGAAAAAGAAGAGAGACATGTTGAGAAATGTAGCAGAGAAAGTCCATACCCCGGGGCAGGACGTAGCCACTCAGCGCGAAAACTGTGAGCAAGATGAAGTATCCATAAAGAAAAGCAATGATCATGTTCCTACCAATTGCACCAATCAACCGAAACAATGAAGAAGAAGCTTGCATTAGGATTACAAGCAGGAAGTAATATTTGATGAATCTGAGGCAAAGATCTCATGTTAGTGCTCATGTGGTAATAGTTTCAACAGTAAAGACTCTTTTTACTACTTCACCTTCCGAGATTCGGATCAAAACCGATTTCGTAGTAAGTGAGAAGAGTAAGCACAGCTACTTCAAGAGCATTGACAGGAATGGAGAATAGCCACTGAGGAAGAGCATATGCAAATGCTGGAAAAAAGAAGGAATCTCTTTGCCTGAAGAAGACTGGCAGCCTGAGAATTCCCATGACTATCTCGGCCATCCCACCGAACATGACTGTAGTGACAACAGTGAAGAGAGCACCCGAAAATAGCCTTCCGTTTACCAGACTGCCCCGGCTCATTCTTGTACGGAGGAAGACCGACATTATTATGGTAGCCATGATGCTCATCTGAGGCCCCATTCAAGAGAGATCATGAATATCATGACTGAATAACAACACAATGATGCAAACCACTGACCTGGAAAAGCTTGAACGCGTATACGAAATAGTTCCTCCTCATCAACAGGAGCTCTCTCCAGGCACAAGCTTTCAGGATATCCTTTCTGCTCACACCATAGTGCTCATTCATCAAAGCAGCCGGGTGGCTTTCAGTTTTGTCGAATGGGATTGAGAGCTCGGCCATTAGCCTCTGCCCTACGTGAAAGGACTTAAACGCTTCTGAAAACTCCATGACTGTAATAAACCTGTAAGGCTTGCTTTCTACTGCCCAATACTGCTGCTGATCTCTCTTTGAAGTCACCTGCACAAAAAATAAAATAAAATAAACAAAGTCAGCACTCCTAGCTGGTTTTTTCATTGTAAACTTCATATTTGGATGCCTACTTCTTTCAAGAAGTCGGCCACCCCTTTCCTCTCCGGGCATTTGAACCCCACGGATTGGAAAAACTCGAGGACATGCTCACGAGGGCCTTGATAAACAATGTGTCCTTCAGATATCATCATAATGTCATCAAACAACTCATAAGTCTCCGGTTCTGGCTGCAGGAGTGACACTAGAACAGTCCCTTTCAGAATACGCGTAGATTCTCTTATGGAATTCACAACTTGGTAAGCTGTGGAACTGTCCAATCCAGTTGTTATCTCATCCATGAAAAAAGCTTTTGCTGGTCCAACCAACATCTCACCTGTATGTTCGACAGAATTTGAACAACAAGGAAGATCAAGAAGTTCTGTTTCTAACAAAGGTAACTGGTTTTTTACCTATCGTAACTCGTCTTTTCTGGCCACCTGAGATCCCCCTAGTCATGTCATCTCCTATCTTAGTATCTGCACACGTGTCCAATCCCAGGATCTGGAAAATATAATTAGTTTATATGGTTATTATCTGTTCATCTGTTAACACAAAATAGATGGAGTTCTTACCTTGATGATATAATCTGTGACAATATTTACTTCCTCTCCTTTCAAACAGGCAGCCTACATGGTGAATTCAGTAGCATTATGTATGACAATATCTTAGTTGATCTTGCAGCAAATCTTTTTTCCAAAGTCTATACATTTATCTAAGAGATCTCATTATTCCATCTATAGGAAAATAATTTCAGCTGATGCTTGAAGAGTTGAAACGAATAATCCCTTTTATATTTCAGGAAATCTTATTCAAATAGTATCTCTCCCTCCTAGATTTTAGGTTTCATAATTTAATTCAACTCCTTAGATATGTTCAACATATAACTTTTAAAATTTCCTAAAAAGTGAATGTATAATACAAATAGAAGAAATAAATCTTATCCCAAAAATAAAATACAAAACTTAGAGGCCTTGTAAAAAAAAAGGGAAGAAAGGAAAGGAAACAAGAAGCAAAATCTTACTTTCATGTAAATATCCAGATCAGGATCTGGCCTTATAGCTGCTTCCTTTTCTCTTCTTGACAACTCTGCCAGCATTTCTGCATAACCATCACATACAAAATACCAACTATAACACGAGATTGAAACACAATAGGAAATAACTATTCAAGACTTTACAAGTGGTGAAATGGTGAAGACTAACCAAGATTGGTTCCTACTCCTTGACATCTAGCAGAAAATGCCAATGTCTCTCTCACTGTAAGTTCTCCAAAATGGACATCCTGCTGGCTTATGTATGCTGCACTTCTTTGTGCCACAATTTCTCTCATCCCATGCCCATTATACGTCACGTTTCCTAAAACCTGAAAGAAAGTGAAATATAATGACTACATGTTCATCAAATTATAATACTCAAAAACTTTGAGTTTGAGTTTGAGTGAGCTTTAGATCTTAGAATATCAAACTATTTTGCTTAACCTTCAAATCTGGATGAGACATCCCAGCCAAAGCTAACAAAAGTGTTGTCTTTCCCGAACTTGGAGGGCCTAAAAGAAGAGTCATCCTGCCCACACAAACACCCACACACACTGAAAAATAAGAATTTGAATTCCATCAACAACAAAAAAAAGTTTGAAAACTTGAGTTTTTGAGCCGCCGTTGGTTTACCGGGCAGGCCTCAAGATGCCGGTGACACCGTTCAGGATCGAAAACAGCTTCTTTCTTGAGGGAAGAATACGAAGATAGCTTGATGTTTCCTTCCAAGAAAATCATGAGAAACATTAATGTCGTGTTAGTTATTCAACATTTCTCCCCCAAAAAAAAGATACAATTAATATAACTACCTCAAAAATATTGGCAATGAAGTTGATCAATGTAGGCAAGCTTTTGCTACCGACATAACCTTCTCCTTCAACCTTCAAGTTCTCGAATCTGACTTCAATCGTCGGCAGCTCGATTCCCACCCTGCAAAACATGCATTGTAAGAACCCACCACAGATTAAAAATTCTCCAAAATCTCGAGAACCCACTTATCGATCCGATTCTTGAGCTTCATCAAGAACTTCTCGTTGTCTTCTCTAGCAACCTTAACCAGCCTATCAAGAAGCTGCTTTCTTTCTTGAAGCCCAAGTTTGTTCACATCAATTTCGTCGAACCCACCTCCCGATCCCGCCAGAATGCCCCTTCTCAGGCGATCAAACGTCGGAAGCTTTTCCAGCGCGGCCCATTTCAGAGACTCTTCGTCGTCTTCAGCCGACGACCGGACTGAAGAGCTTTCTCTAAACATGTCGATCGTTTTCAGTGGAGTTGTTGAAACATTAACACGTTCATGAATTCATGGAAAGAAAACGATTACTAGAGCGATTTATAGACTGTGAAGCTTCTTGCATGGATATGAAGTAAAAATCTCAATACTTTGATGCATGTGAACGCTCCCAAGTCTATAAAATTAAAAGTCGCCCACTTTGTATTGCAAAGTCTATATATAGCACAATTTAATGTTAAAAAGTAATGCTTAATTATTTACATAAATAGTATACGATGTAACGATGCCAGAGTTATATTTCATAATAATTAATTTATTTTTTTATTTTATAATTATTTATGTATTACTCCCTCCATCCCGGATCATTAGTCTTGTTTTCTTTTTTCGTCTGTCCCAAACATTAGTCCTGTTTTCCCAAAATAGAAAAAATTAGGGTATCTTAATCTCTTAATTAACAAAAAATAATAATTTCTTAATTAATTAATTTAATTAACAAAATAAAATTAAAAACCTAACCTACCCTCCCCAACCCTAAAACGGCACACACAGTCCTCACACTACTGTGTGCGCCACATCACTCACTCCTCTCTCCTCTTCGATTCTCTCTTCGACAATTTCACATCTCCGATCTCAAACTCCCCACCTCCGTTCTCCCCCCCTCCGCTCTCCCCACCTCCGTTCTCACCACCCTCCGATCTCCCCTAACCCTAAAATCGCACAGTGAATCTCCGATCTTTTCTCTCCTCTTTGAGGAAAATCCTTCCCCGACTGAATCTCTCCACGGCAGCGCCGTGCGCCGCTCTCCCCACCTCCGTTCTCCCCAACCTCCGCTCTCCTCGTTCTCACCACTCTCCTTTTCTCCTCGCAATGACGAAAACCCTAACTCTTCCATCACCTGTAAAATATGTCGCGCCTCTCTCGCCATCCTCTGTCACCGTAGCTGGTGACGACGTTGTCCGCGGGGAAAAATCAGACGTGCCGCTCTCGTCGTCGTCTCTGTCTCCTATTTCTACCGCCGATTTGTACCTTCCGTTGCCATCTTTCACAGATTCGAGCGACGTCGATGCCGCCGGGATGGAGAACGCGTTAGGGGCCGACAACTCAAATCCCGACTCGTTGGATGAGGGTTTCTACGGTGGGTTTGCTCTGAGCGGTCCACAGGATGAACCGATGGTGAATGAAGACGAGGAGGGTCTTCGAGCCTTTTGGAGGTTGACGAGGGAGGTTCTACGAGCTTTCTGGAAATGCCAATTTCCAGAAATCAGGTGATATCTAACTAGAACTTGGTTATGCTCCTATGTTTGTTCTGTTTGAGCATGTTGGATATGATGATTTGTTGCTTCTGATCCTACGTTGGTTCTGCTCATGTGTTGGTTATGCTGCTTTGTTGGTTCTGATCCTATGTTGGTT